>PISX010015508.1:0-49776 GCA_004024625.1 Mellivora capensis
GGGGAGGAGAGAAAGTAAAACTCATTCATTCTTTTCAGCACATAATATCCCATGTTACAGAAAATGCCCAGTAAAAGCTTATTAATTGGAACAGATTTAGGAATCAACTGCAAGTAGAAAGCTCTATCTCACAGAAATGTATTTATGCAGTCCCCAGAAAAACAAGGTTGCTTAAAGTCCTACTACAGCTGGATTTTTTTAAAGTATGCTTTTGCCATTTTGCTTTGTGATGTTTCATTATCCTATGATGAAAAGATAGGAATCAGAACTTGTTCCAGAAAGAAATCCTAAATGCCCCAATTTTACTGTTAACTGCCGTTTTAATTTAGTAACTACAATAACTTCCCAATTTCAGTTTTTGAGAAAGAACTGAGATTTCTTTAATGAACTTATTCTTGATCTATCCACAAAGATATTTTAACTGCATTTTCCTACAACCTTTAGTTGTCTGCTTTATTTACTCATTAAAGTTATTTGTTTAATACAGCAAGATAAACATGGCCATGCTTAAAATAGAAATACAGCAATTACTGGCAAGCAAGTATCAAAAACAATTAATAATGGATAGAAGGGCTACCTCTCCTTTCACTGCAAAAATTCTTGTATTTAAAAGTTTTAATATCTTGGGGGCATTTGTATTCTTTTCCCTATGCTAAAGCCTCTCTGTGAATAGGTAAAACACAAATACTTCAGAATATGACTTTCAAAATGATGCCTACAGATAGCACTTCAAAAACAACAACAAAAAGGAGCAAGAACTTATTATACAATAAAGACACAATAAAATAATGAGAATATGCAGGGATTTTAGCTTTTGAAGGTAAATCTATTTTAATCTATTATTCTAAAACTATAAAACGCTGAATTCTGATTGAGTGAGTGGAAGGAAAAGAGTTCAACTAAATAACATAAGCCTTTCAACTTTGAGAACTAGTGGCATGTACACAGATGGGAAACCAACAAGGGATTTAACAGCAGGTAACTACCTACATTTAAATAAAAAGAGAGAGATGCCTTTGTTAATGCTATAAATAGAAAGCAGGCACTTCTATTTTCCAGTGTGTCTTAAGTGATAGGAAAAGAAATGAATGTTCTAGTAAATTACTTTGCTTCCTCTAGACATCAAGATCATGTTACAAAGACTAGTTTCAGAACTCTGTATATTTCTTTGTCCTGTGAATCTGGAAATTTTTCCTTTGAAATAAATAAGCTTTCTAAGTAAAATTCCTCATGATTTACTCATTTTCAATACTGGTTTACCAGGGCAAATTCTAAGTCCTCTTTATATTTAGCATGAGAAGCCCAGAAAGAAAATATTGTATTAAATCTCAAGGATAATAATAAAATCCAAAGCCATAAAATTGTTCAGATTTAACATATACATAAGGGTAATATTTTTTGTAACAAATATATACTGTAATTTTATTCAAACAAATTATTGTTGATGTGTTTTAATGTTATTAAAAAAACCAATTGCTAAACTCACAAAAGCTTTTCATGTTTAAATTACAGGATCATCCATAAGAATGGTTACAGTGAGGAAGAATGCATGGAGTTCAAAGCAGTAATTTACAGTAATACACTGCAATCCATCCTAGCTATTGTGAAAGCCATGACTACCCTTGGGATTGATTATGTAAATCCCACAAGTGCAGTAAGTATACAAATAATGACAGTTGTAGTCCTACAATGGAGTCTGAGCCATGAAACAGTAGAACTGAATTTGTAGTACTAATCTACACCGAAAATTTAGCACTCTAAAATAGTCATTTCCCTGCCCAGCATTGTCTTTATAGTTATTATATTCATATAAAATATGAATTTTGGAAACTTTAATTCTGTTTGGTGTAAATTTTTTTCTTTAAATGAAAGTTTCTGTGTGCCATAATCTTATTTGGCATTAACTATTTTCCTAGGAATCAAACCTAATATCAAATACCGTATTAGAGAAAAATAATGATATTTACTAAATACAAAAGAGTTCATTCTATAAAATCAAACTGCAATAACTCCATTTTTATTTTCTTAGTTTAATTGTGAGTCATTTCATGGAGTGAACATTATAACATTATAGTAATAACATAATTATTATTGTTCAACAATAACTATAAATACAATGCTGGGCAGGGAAATGACTATTTTAAAGTGCTAATTTTTGTAAAAAGAATTCAAAATTGTGTGATTAAGATGTCTGTATAATAAATACACTCAAGTAGTCAGAGTCATGTTTATAAGGTAGCTTCTAAACAGTTTCATTTCATTCTATTTTATATTTTGTAATAATCATTTTATGTTAAAATACATTAAAAACCCACTTTGTTTCAAACAGTTTATGTGCAAATATATAGAACTATTTTAGTTGACAAATGGAACACAGAGCATTCTCCAAAGAACAATAGTTAACCACATGCAAAAAAGGAATAAGAGTGCATGATCAACAGGAAAACACTCATTTCCATTTGTTCTGTCCTGGAGCAGCTGGTTGCCTCCAGATGGTACCCACTGAGCTGCTCCCAGTGTAAACTTAGATACCCTGTCCGCTAACAGTAAGAAAGAGAGGAAGAACATGTTAATTATAGAGAAGAATATGACCCTTGTACTTTACTCTTCCTACCCCTCCAGAAGTTTAGGGTTTGACTATGTAAATTACCATTGGATGCCATTAGGATGAAAAGAAAAATACCTCTTTCATGCTGTTAATTTAAAAAAAAAAAATTAATGGTCAACTCTCATCTTGTTCTGCCATTTTCCAACAAAGAGCACAGCAATTCTAAGTTTGTCTTTAGGGCAGATTCTTTGTAAAGCACAGTCAGGAATTGGGCTAGGTTTCTCTTCCATTTTTAGTTCTCCTCAAACCTGGCTCCAGTAAGTCACTGCCTTCTTTAGGTTACAGTTCCCCTCTCACATGTAAGAGGGGAACTTGCCAGAACCCAACTCCAATATCCTTGTATTCTTTACCATTCCACGACGTGGTGATCTCCTTTTTTATTTAAGCGTAGTTTGGTTATTGCTCTGACCTTGGCTGTTCCTAAGGATCTGAGACTTTAAATTGGCCCTTCAGAAACAACCTGGCATAAGCCCCATATTTAAAGATGTGAAAAATAAAGGCCAAAGACTATTAGCAAGGTAGCCTGCATTGCACAGCTAGTGTTTGGGGCAAAACCCACCTCTTCTAGCTTCCATTAGAGTGCTTTTCCTGATGCAAGGATTTTTGTAAAAATACTTTTAACAATCCAAAATGTTTGCTAATCCTGCACTGGTTAACATCTTAATGATCTGGCACACAGGTAGAGTGATAATAATACAGACTCTGTAGATTGTTGCCACTATGCTGAATGAAACTTTAAATAGATGCAATTTATTAAACTGTACATTAAATGATAAAAACAGAGCAATTTATGCAGCACTGAAGGACTGATACAACTTCTCAGAAGGACCTATACCCTTAAGTGTCAAACATCGGTTGTCAGGTACTACATACCCCCAATTTTGATTTCAGTTGAAGTAAACTATAGTAGTTTCAGTGACCTTCTTTAGTATTTGATTTTAAGATTAATATACTCCAACCCTGGCTTGAACAATTTAACAGATTACTGCTAAACATCTATGTGTGTGTGGCTTTCAGAGTTCTATTGTTCTATAGCTTTCAATTTAGCTATTTATACAATTTATTGTATATAAATTTATTTTTATATATTATAAATTATATAATATTGTATATAAATTTATTTTTATATTACAGTCCTAAAGGAAAATGTCCATAAGCTTTATTGGTTACTGGTTCTGTAAATTTGGACAAATTACTTAATCTCTCTATATTTGGGTCTCTTTATCCACAAAACATAGTGCTTTTTTTCACTGAGTTTCAAGGACTATTACGGAAGCAAACAGAAATATAGGAAATCCACTTAAAAACAAAATACTTTAAGATTCTAGTAAATACTGAGTATTTATTTTCCAGTAATCACTCTAAGTATAAACTCATTAAAATTTATATATTAAAGTCTACACATCTAACATCATTTGAAAAAATTATATATATATATATATATATATATATATATTTAAGATTTTATTTATTTATTTGAGAGAGAGAGACAGAGAGTGAGAAAGAGAGAGAGAATACCAGGGAGGTAAGGGGCAGAGGGAGAAGCAGACTCCCCACTGATCAGGAGCCTAATGCAGGGCTTGATCCTGGGACTCCAGGATCATGACCTGACCTGAAGGCAGTTGCTTAACCCACTGAGCCACCCAGGTGCCCCTGAAAAAATTGTATTTCGTTAAAATATGATTTATATGGCAGACACTTGACACGGGATGTACTGAGGAATCAGCAGTAAATAAAATAGGAGCAGTATCTTCCCTCAAGAGAAGGAAGTCTGTCACTGAACAAGTAATTACAAAGCATCAGCTATTTCAAAAGTGCAGCACAGCTGGATGGAGAGCCAATTTCTCATTTATGAAAAGAATTACTGAAAAAGGAAGTCTGTCACTGGGGATAGGGCACAACTAGTACATTTAAGAAATGTGTCTGTAAGCTCTGTAACATGTCCACATGTGTAAGTGGTTGAAAAGGTACATTTCAAGTCCAAACGAGATAATTTGATAAGAGATCAAAATCTCAGTAGTATTGGCTTTACACTATGGTGTATAATGTGTATTAGGATATGGATGGGATCAAGGAGGTCAAATATTTACAAAGAGAAGATACAGTATAAAGGAGAGTGGCAAGTTAGGTGCCTGTGCTGAAAAAGTAACATTTTCAGGGCACCTGGGTGGCTCAGTCACGGGCATCAAGCCCCCTTCAGGCTCCCTGCTCAGTGGGGAATCTGCCTCTCCCTCTCTCCTTCCCCTGCTCCTTTTCTCTCTTGCTCACTCTCGAATAAATAAATAAAAGCTTTAAAAAAGAAAGTAACATTTTCTGGTCATTTGGGAGGAATAGGGAAGTTTGGAGGAGATGATGGGAAAGTAAGAGGAAAACCAAGTTTTTATCGAATCACAGAATTCAATGCAAGGGTTCCAGAGGGAAGTTATCTAAGATGAAAGGTCTTAAGAGGTCAGGAAAGAAGTATATTTAAAGTCTACTGGATTTAATAATACAGAGATCACTGGGGATATCATGAGATGGGTTTTAGAAGAGTTGTGGATGCAGACTCCAATAAAGTATGTTGAGAAATGAGAAGAAAATATGGGAACAGAGTATAAAGACATTTTTAGCAACTATAGCTGAGGAGTAGGAGAGAGAGAAAGTGAACCTATAGCTGAAAGAGGAATGAAGCTAACAGGAACATGTTCTTGTTTTGGTTTAATACTTAATAATATTATTAATACTTAATACTTTAATATGAGACTAATCTCATAAATACACAACTTGTAAAGGAGAAAGTTGAAGAAACTAGAGGCAGACATAATATAGGCATTTAGTAAATTTCAACTTATCCTCTCTGGATATTATTCTATCTTATAGCTATATCTTATATAAGATATCTATAGATATCTAAAACATCCACTACCAACTTTAAAAAATGTTGAAAGTTTTAACACTTTATCACATGATTTGAGTGTTGTTGTGACCATCCTTGAGACAGTGTTCTACAAAGTGAACCCTATAATATGAACCAATGAACACTGATTTCACAAGATGTTCTAAGATAAAAGTTCTGTGATCAAGTAAGTTTGAAAGCATATATTATAACAACTTCTTGGAAATTGGCAAATTGCAGGACTCAAAGGCCCTGAGAAAGTCCTGTAGTAACAAACCGGGCATTTCTTAACCTGACATTTCCCAAGATTACAAAGTTGTGATATCCTTTTCCTTCCTTGATATATTGTTTCTGCAATTTTTGGAAATACGACTCAAAGGTTTAAAATGAGTTCCGCAGGGTTCTAGGATCACCACCACCTAATATTGATGAGGAAAGCCTGGGTAACTTGTAGAGAACATGTATTTTGCTTTCTATACAACACTGTTCCAGATCTACACAACCTTGATAGAATGAACTATTCCAGAACCACCATAATTCCCAAGCTTTTCTAAATATATCACAAGGAACCAAAATCTCTTCACAGTGCCACTCAAACTTCTTTGGAGCTATTCAAAAAATGTGAGAAGTTATTGGAGAACCTTTTAAGGTTCTTTAGAAACTGAGGTCTGAGTTAATCAGTGTGTTCACTTTGTTGACTCATTTGTTCTACAATATTTCTGAGACATACAATGTGTTAGGTTCTGCTCTCAGTCTTAAGGATGTAGAAATAAACAGAACAAAAAAAATCACTGCCTTCACGTGCTTATAATCGAATTTAAAAGATACAAAATAAAGACACGCACTATATAGGTAGTAGTAAGTGCTATGAAAAAAAATCAAGGAAGGCAGGGGGCTGGAGAGTTAGGAAAAAATGGAAGCAAGGGTGGCCCTGGAAGGAATTCTTGAGGGGGTGATATTTTGGGAGAAACCTAATGATGTTGGGGATGGGCCATAGGGAAGACATGGAAGAACAACCATTCAAATGTTCTCAAATGGGGGTTTCGTGAGTTGAAGGAACAGTAAGAAGTCCAATGCACCTTGAGGAAAGAGAGACAAATTGTGGGGGGAGGGAAAGATGCAGAGGGAGAGACTGAGAGACAGAGACTGAGAAAGAAAGCTGAAAAGGAATACATGGGTTAAAACATGTAGAACCTTGTGAGCCATGGCATGGGATTTGGGGTTTTGAGTGTGATGGTAAATTACTGGAGCTTTTAAAATATGAGTAAGATAGGAGTCAGTTTTCCATCATTTGGCTGTTTATATAGAAGACAACTTTTCATAATACTGGTTAATTTTGGTATTATATACTTTAAAAATTCAAATGTGATTGGGGAGCCCAATTCTTTAAAATACATGAATTTTGATTCTTTAAATTACCATGTCAGTCCTTTAATAACTATAGAAGAACTTTATGAATTAACATACAGTATGTCCAGTAAGATATTATTTATGGTTAAAGAAAACTCTATAGTGCCAGGATTCTCAACTCAGGCTTCACATTTGAGTCACCAGAAGATTTTCAAAAATACCTTTGTAGAATCTGAACCCTAGAGATTCTGCCTCATTTTGTTCCGGTTGAGGTCCTGGTATCAGTATTTTTTAAAAAGTGCCCCACATGCTTATAAGCCACAGCCTGGTTTGAAAACCCCCACCATTGACTTTACCTATGCAAGCAGTAAGCTAAAAAATAAAAGGTCCTGAAAGACAAAAACCAAGCTGATAGGATGGCTGGCCCTTTGAGGGAAGTACTAGGACTGAAGTGGTGGTGGAAGAATACTTTGACATTTACATGTTCAAGATGAGAATTTTTCATGATATCTATTCAAATAAAGTATAAACTGAAATTGGAAAAAAAAATTTTAATGAAAGTGTATATTAGAAATTAGCTGGTCTGTAAAGGTCTGCTAACAGGGACAACCTAGTTCAAGCAGCTGTTTCATTGCATCCTTTATCCTAAATGGCACCCTAACAGTGAGAGGAGGCAAATGGGATAATCCCAGCTTAGCTGGCTGGGTCATTCGTTGCTGGATTTGCAGCCCTCTCTCACAACCAACTTATCGGGAAGAAGGACTTAAAAATTTACCGTGCCAGCGTATGAAAATGTGGTCAATCCTTAGATTTGGGCTATTTATAATTTTTGGCTTAACAGTCACCAATCAGTTTGGGTTAGCAATAAAATCTGAATGTGAAGACAGATGTAATAAGATTTTTAGTCTTAACAGGGCCTCTCTTTGACAATGAGAGACCACCTTTCCATTTTTAATGCAAAGAACAGATTTTTAGTAAAATGGCGAAATAACCATTATTACTTCTTTAAAATAATAAATTGAATTGTATCAGAAAAGCAGCAAGTTCTCATTGGCCATTCTTCACTGGGAGCCACCTGACACCGCACAAAGTAGTTTGAGCTGGACTCTTCTTCTGATGCTCATTGTCTTTCTTGGTTTGGCAAATTAACCTCCTAGTTTTGGATTCATTTGTAAAAGACACTGTATTTTCTCCTTGCATTTTGACTGAGATCTCAATGTATCTGAAGTATTATTAATCCCTTTGACATCATATTCAGAAGTTAATGATATATACCAAAATATCCTCATTTCACCGTATAATGTTACATAGTTTCTGCAATGGACCACTCTTTCACCCAGCCATTAGAAGGAAACTTAAGATTCCACTGACCTTAAAATACACTCAATAAATGGTCAACAAAATTATTAACTAAAAGAATAAGATAAAAATAATAAAATTGAAATGTTCTATTTAAAAAAAAAGATACATGATTCCAAATAACAATACATTTTTATCACTGTCACAAAAACATTGCTCTAGGAAGACCAACAACAACTTTGCGGGATGGCCAACACTCTGCAAGATGGCGGCATGACACCTGAACTGGCTGAGGTAATAAAGCGACTCTGGAGGGACCCCGGAGTTCAGGCCTGCTTTGAAAGGGCATCTGAGTATCACCTCAACGACTCAGCAGCTTAGTAAGTGAATGCGATTGACAGCAATTACAGTTGAAACATTTTATGCTAAGAATTCTCAAAGTCAAAGATTACAAATTCTGTGTTGTAATCACCAATGAGGAACGCAAACAGCTTTATATTTTTAGACTGAAAGAGTAACTGAAGAGAAATAAGGATCAAAGTGACACCATGAGATTTAAAAATCTAAGCAAAGGAGCATTTAAAATAACTGATTTTGAAACTATTTGCCTGAGACCCCTATTTTGCAAATATTTTCTCCCAAATGAAAGAATTAATCACTGTGCACTGTGCTCAACATCAACACAGATCGAGGACATGCATACTAAGGTTTCTGGCTATTCGTTTCTTTTCTAGTCCTATTACTGAAATCATCTTCTAAAATAATTTTATTAATGACACATTCTTTGGCTCCTTTGGTTCGATATTTAGCATACAGAATTATAGAAGAAAATGATTTCCAACACATTTGTGTATTGTGGAATTCTGTTTGAGTCTCAAGAAAGATTATTCAATTTTCACAGCTAATATCACCCAGCTGGCAATTACGAGCCACAAGGAAATTTGGAAGTTATGACAACATGTATAATTTCATTACCAAAATTATTTTAAATTTCTACCTTAGTAAGCAATTTTTAAGCTACGCTGTGGCTATATGCCTGCATGTGTGCACATGTATACAAATGTAATTTACTTATTCTATATTTCTGTCCATGCATACCATGTCTAAAAAGGTATAAATAAAGTCCTTTTGATGAACTCCCAACAGAACATGTTAGTAGTACTTAAAAAAAAAAAAGATACAGCCAAAATGAAGCAAATGAAAAGTTATATGAGGACAGAACAATGAAACTTGCATGAGACTTCAGATTTCTGATCATGACAGTCAGAAGAATTATGGAGAGGAAACAAACCACATAAATTTTAGGAAAAGCTAATAAAAACAGTCTTCTGTGATTACTCACTCACGTTCACTTTAAAGTCCAAAGCCCTTGGAGGAAAGCCCTGCTCTTATCTCTTTGGTGGAGGAGAGAATGCCTATCATCATATGATTACATAAACTCAAAAAAACTGTTTTGTATGTCCAGGTACCTAGCCACATTTTAATGCTAACAGAGCTCTCTGTAGTATAGAGAACCTGGCTTTTCTATATAAGTCATTGATTAGGGCAGTCACAATAAGAAACTGAATTGTGGAATATTTTCCTAAAATGTTGCATAACAAAATTCTAGGGAAGAAGGGAGAGATTGAGTGTGTTGGTGGAAGTGCCGCCAAAGTGAGCGCAAGACACTGTTGGGGACCACGAATTCCTGTCCCCTCCAAGATCCTTCCAGCAGGCCTAAGAATCATATTGACATGAGACAGATTAACAGGAGAAAATCAACTGTAATAGGCATATATACAGGGAAGCTACATGGCCATGGAAATTTCAAAGTCAGGCAAAATGAGGTATATATGTTATTCTGAACTAAGGAGAGGGGGTTAGTGGTCTGGGACTTGAGGAGAAAGGAATGTGTTTCACAGAGCGATAAGAGCCGATGTTTGGTAATCAAATGTTTGCCCTGCCATACAGATGGGTCACTCAGATAAAATGTATCTCTGCCAAATCAAGGGCAAAGACTCTCAATTTAGACTCTTCTATGTAGTTGAGGAAGGGGAAAAGTTCTCTTAGGGTTGCAGGTCCCAGGTACCTTCAGCTCAAAATAATCCACATGCCAAAGGGGTACCTTCTGGGGTTCAACGAGGTGGGGGGAGGGTGATGTCCTGAACCACTTCAATAGCTGTACTTAATAAATTTAGTTTTGGATATTTATTAGCAATTAAGCATTATTTTTTCATTCAGATAGTCTACGACGTGTGTTTGTAATTATATTATCATTATGCTTACCAAACACTTTGCTCTTTAACCGCAAAAAATTTATGTATTTTATTATTTAAATGGGCAGATAAAATGACCTTTTCTAGTATTTTCTAGTATTTCTAACCTTTAGTTTCAGTTTTTCTGACATACGAAATACATAATTTACCATGGAATAATCACAATATAGATTCGTATTAAAAGCAATTATCTGTTCAAGTTAAACGCAGTTTTACACATTTGTACCAATTTTGTGAATGTTGCCCATATTATAATGGTTTTAAATACCCTGACTGATGTACAGAGCAGTAGAACAAGAAATCTGATCTACCCCTCCACCTTCATTCCCACCTCCGTGTCTAAGAAAATTTTCATTAAAAAAACCTCCAAACTTAAATATTAACATTTTCTGCTCTTAGAAGTCCTTAAAAGATTATGTAAAACACAAAGAAAAATAGTTGAATGGCCATTGCTTTCTTCCAAAAATTAACATTTTTTTTTCAAATACTGCATTACATTTACATTTTACCACTAAATATATTATCAGATAAGTACCAAATCCATGTCTATTTTGCATGTACTGTACAGGGCAATGGCCTCCTTCCCTCTCTCCCTCCCCCCCTTTCTCTTTCTCTTCTCCCTTTCTCTCCCTTTCCCCCTATTTCCTTTTTTTCTGTTCTCAGTCAAAATAGGATATTATTTTTTCAAACCTAGAGCTCCTTCAAGGTGCCTGAGGGGTGCAGTCAGTTGAGCTTCTGATTCTCTGTCTCGACTCAGGTCCAGATCTCAGAGTCCGGTCAAGATCTCAGGGTTGGGAGACCAGCCCAGGTCAGTCTAGCTCTGTGCTCACCAGGAGACTGCTTAAGACCCTCTCTCCCTCTGCCTCTCCCCCTCCCCCGCCACTCCCACCTCCCACCCTCCCCCTCCCCCCACTCACGTGTGTGCCCCCACGTGCTCTCTTGCTCTCTTTCTCTCTCTCTCTCAATTAAATAAATATTTAAAATAAACAAAGAACCTATAGTCCCTTCAAATTTAGGCTCACAAAGAGGTGAGTCCTAATCAGACCAGGGAATGCGATGTCCTTCACAACACCCCACCAACCTGCCCCTATCAGTACTAGCAAACCCAAAGGAAGAGGGCGGGACAGTGACAAACAGGGGAAAGACTCTTTTTAATACTTCATGGTTTACTGATTGAGGCCATCTAGTGTGCTATTTAAATTCTATCAATGTTAAGATTTAGCAAAGATTTTAGCAGAAATTTTTTTACATGATTAGAAAAAGAATTTTTTTTAAGGTGATTTGAGCCATATGTATGTGGGCCTTCTGGTTTCAGTTCTAGACCACAGGCCTGAGCACTCAAATCTTTTATTTATTAAAAGCAGGCATCTTAAATGCAAAATTGTCACTCTGCTAATGCTTCTGCTTTGCTTGAAATCATTTGTACATGCAAATCAAAGTACATTAAATGTGTCTTTACCAAAGTATTCATTTAGCTATCATTAAAATGAATTTAACTGCTATGTTGACATGTTTGCTTTTGATGTTGTTCCTTCATGAACCGACTAACAGTAGACTTTACCTTACGTGCAGACTTAGTCAATACGGAATTCACAAAGGACCTGGCTTCACAAAATAGAAAAGAGACAAACTGGAAAAAATCTTCCAATATTTTCTTCTGATATATCTGTATCTTGATTTGTCTCTTGCTTTTAAGAAAAATTCAGCTTTTTTTGGAATAAAGCATGGTGAGAAATTTTCACATCACACATACATATGTTTCTGAACTGTGATTGCCTCTTTGTCATCTGGCCAAAACCCCTTTGGGGCATTCAGTCCGTTTGTTTCTGCTCAAAAGCAGAAAGATCCTCAGAGAATAAATTTTCCACATTGCTGCTGAATTTATTTTTTTTTTAAATGATAACATAGTTGTGCTGTTTAAGGCATTGTGTGAGGTGCTAATGCATACCAACTCTTCAACCGAGCCCCTGAAAACTTCAACTTCTGAATAATAAGTAATATTTAGCTAGATTCTACCCCTCGAATTCTGTCTGGATGGATGTTTGCCCATCATGACCTTCCTGTTAAGCTGCATATGTAAACTTTGTTTAATATAATGGCCAGTTTTGTCATAAAAACCTTACCAGACTTTGACTGTCTCTATTTAGCATATTCACAGAAATAGCCACATTGCTAAGCTACTAAAGCCCTGGTATTGAAAGTCTAGAATAGTAGTTGTCAACTGTTTTGAAAGCAATTAAATACTTTTAAAGACATGATCTGGTTTCAAAACAGAGCCAAAGAGCAATTCCTGCCCTCTCATCTAACAGACTTAAGAGAGCACAGGGTTTACTCAGACCTGTTCCTCCTTCTCAGCACCCCTAGATTCTGTGGCCCCAAAAAAGGGCAGTATTAGGCTTGGGAATGGTAGGATTTTTAAGTATGTCCTTCAGGAAAGAGTTAAGGCCACTGACACACAAGTGGAAGAGAAGAGTAGTAGGAGTGAATGCGATGTCTAAGTTCAGCCTTCTGTCCCTTGGATGGGTCACCAATGTCATGAGTTAGTTCTCCTGTGAACCAGCAAGAAAGTCAAAGGGTTTTTTGTTTTGTTTTGTTTTTTTGTTTTTTTTAATTGCACTAACTGCATATAATCATGGCACTTAAAACAAATGGTCCAGAGTCCTAAGCTAGACAATCTGTGGAGAACAACACTGTTGTAACCAATCACTGTCTTAAAATTCAAAGCATCTAAATTCAAACTACAGCATTTTTAAGATAGTCTAGTGCCTAGCATGACAAGATAGCATTTTGGGGGAGGATGATCAAAACCTGAAAATAGAACTTTTCTCTGAAATATATCCATACACCACCAGTTCTGTTACATATACCTCATAAAAGACAGGCTAAGGCAGCAGTGATCCAGCAGACTTTATAAGAGACCTCCATGGGTCAGATGTGCGCCACTCTTAGCCCTGCCGCATCTGGCCACCAAGCTCTGATGAGCACAATTTAAAAAGCACCAGCCTGGAGCTTCATAATTTTAATGGACCCTGAAGTAAAAATTCATTTGTACCGAATCCTGGTCTCTTCAAACATAAATTTTAAAAATACATGCTATTTTTGTTGTTTTATTAGCTATCTTAATGATGTCGACAGAATCACAGCTCCTGGATATGTCCCGAATGAGCAAGATGTGCTACATTCTAGAGTGAAAACAACTGGAATCATTGAAACTCAATTCTCCTTTAAAGATTTGCATTTCAGGTATGCGCTATGTCTTTTCTAACCATCCACAAAAGTAGTCAATATTTTTTCACAAAGAAAGGTCTAACCTGTTTTTGAGCTTGGGTTTGAATGCTTGGGCATTCTTCCCAAGCTTTGTTCACTCTCAGTACCACTTTCTCTTACTTCTTTCCTATGGCTTTACATCCTATCCCTCATCCTAAACCCCATCTCCTCCTCAAAGAAAAATGCCTTGTCTTGACCAGGTGGGAGCTCGATTTCATTTTCCTCTTGAAACTGATATCCGACCTTGAAAACGAGAGAGAGAGGGAAGGAGAGAAAGAAATTATATTTAAATAAAATTTAAGTAACAGGTGCCACAGATACAATGTCCTTTGCCCTCCAATCTCCCATTTGCCTGAAATATTCTTATTCATATCCTTAATTTAAAAAATGCAAATAACTGAGATAACTATTTGAATATGATGCTATTTACTGAAGTAACAAGACCTATTTTATAAGTATGGTTTGGGTATGAAAATGAGTCTACTAATTTTATTGCTGTCACATTATCAAGACCTTTCTAGAAATGCAAAACCACTCATTTACTATACCAAGAAATGGAAATCCAAACCATAATGTTATAAAATGTCATGACACTTAAGTACCTCTCCCTGTGGATTGTGAATAAGATAGACTGTTAAACATTAAAACCAGGCTCCAGATGTACCACTTAATAAAATGAAAAAAATAATTAAAAATACAATAAACTCATTCATGTATGCAAATGGGAAATATTTTTTTAAAGTAGAAAAATGGAACAAAAGTGACATGGATTATCTGCATCCATTTGTGAAGCAAAACTTACTTCAGTGGGATAAAAGCTTTAAAAAATTTTTTTATTATTATTAACATTGCTGAGTCAGAATATCTGCTTAGAATAGATGTTACATAGAGAGCCAGGGTATTTGCAAGTTAATATCACAGAAAGCTCTTCAAAATTTACACCTGAATTTCAAGTCCACAAATAGTTAATTTTCTGACAGATAAGTCAAAGATCAAACCAGGACAAAGGGACTGCTAAGATCTGGATCAACATCTACTCTCGGCAAATGTAAGCAGTTTGTCTTCGGTCCTGTCATGGACGTCGTGCAATTCCTCTTTGGCAACAACTTTCTCCACACTCCCGGTTTTTGATCCAGTTTCTAAGGTTTTCCTATGGGAATCCAAGTCCAATTGCTTAGATCCTCTGCCCCTCCTAAGCCTGTCAAAGCATTACACAAACTAATAGAATTTTCTGGGCTTTAGATTGGATCATGAACCAGTTATGAAAATTAATATCATGTACTGAATACTTAGAAGTTGACAACTCCAGTCAGCCTATGCAACACCAATTTGGTATCTTCTCAGAAATAGTCACTATCATAAACTATCTGCCGTATATATCTCTTCCTTGAATGTTCTAAACCTTAGGGCCTTTGCACTTGCTGTTCCTTTTTGCCCTCTCTGATCCCAGATGCTCTCTCTGATCCTGGATCTCTCTCTGCAAAGACTGGCTCCTTCTTATCATTAAGTTCCCAAATGAGATGCCGTCTCCTCATGGAACCTTGATCATTCTGTCTACCATCCATGTATATACTTGTCACTACTATACCCAATAGTTTCCTGGTAAGCCTATCAGTAGGCTCTCTGGGACAGGAGGAGAAGGAAAGCCTGACATGTGGTCCCTGAAGATCCCCTTGGTATAAAAATACCATAACAATGGCTAATTGCAACCTAGCAATGTGAAGTCACTAAATGTAGTACTGTGAAGAAATGCAAAGAGCTCTCACTTGCCATACCGTGAGCCAATGCCTTTACAAGATTGAAATATCATGCTATTTTGTTCTAAAAACAAACAAACAAACAAACAAACAAAACCCTTACTAATGTATGAAATTGACTTCTTTATTTGTTTGCTCTTTTGTTTGTTTCTGTTTCTGTCTTATATGCTCCGAGCTCCCAGAGGATAGGAGCCATGTCTTTATAGTACCATCTCCTGTTATTACCATGGTGGCTAGCACAGAGTAGGCTTACAGTTAATTTTTGCCAGATGAATAAATGTGCTATGTTAATCACTGTATCACCCTATTTGTACACATTCCTTGAAACACGTTGAACCGAGCATTCCTGCTCTTATGTTGGACAAAGAGTCCAAAAATGGAGGCTCAAATGAGGTGAAAGATTTCCCCAAGATCATACATAGAGGCACTAGAAATGTGGTTAGAACACATCTTTCTAACTTCCAAGACCACACTTCTTACATTGAGTATCTCTGTGGGCCACGAGGTAAACTGGCGGAAACCATTCTTTCTTCCATAGAATAAGTGCTCCTTCCAATGTTTTTGGTCCTTCGTAATTCCCTTCAGAGAGAAGAGGGAACAGGGAATAAAACAGCCTGTTGGGGAGCTGTCTAGGAGTTGGCAGGCTCTGATACCTTCGCGTATCTGTTCTTCCGAAACCAGGGGACATGATGACTGCCAGTGAGCACCCCAAACCTCACAAAGTCACGTTCATTTTCTGGAACATCTATTTCTCTCAGTACCAAATAATATTAATAAAATTTTAAAAATTACATTCTGAGCATAACAGCATTTGCATTAGTTTTTTTAAAAATTTAAAACCTTATTTTAAAGATATGTGACCTCATAATAGGTCTCGTCAGATTATATCTCTAAACCCCCATTGGTCCATCATCATTTTTCTGTCCTTCTATGGTTTGTGAGGCACTGAGTCCTAGAGGCAGGGGATTGCCTATGCTACTTTCATATCTCACTGGCCCTTATGAAGGAGTAGGAAAGGTCTTCTAATTCTCTATGACAGCATCAAGGCTGAAATGGAAGGTGTTTGGGAACTGGATTGTAAAGTCAAGTTAGGACTTCTTTTGCCATAACATTTTCTATACTACCCAACTGCTACCTCTTTGCCATTCTTAAGACAGGTTTTTAACTCTTGGGGCAACTAGGTGGCTCAGTTGGTTAAGCATCTGCCTTTGGCTCAGGTCATGATCCCAGGATCTAGGGATGAAGCCCCACATCAGGCTCCCTGCTCAGTGGGGAGCCTGCCCTTCCCTTATTCCCTTATTCTCCTGCCCCATATTCGACTTGTGCTCTCTCTCTCTCAAATAAATGAATAAAATCTTTAAAAAAAATACAGGTTTTTAGCTCTTTTGTTTTAATAGGTATTGTTTTTCCTCCTGCTCAAGAGGATGTGTTATTAAAAGGTATCTTCTATAAGAAAATGGAGAATATTAATTACTCACTCAAATGCAGGGATTTTCTCTAAACACAAGTATTTAAACAATGGAATTTGGAAAATATTTAAATTTTACTACAAAATATAAAAAAGGCAACTCTACTTTCTTAAGGAACTATTTAAAACAACTTACTTACATTTTTAAGTTTAGTCACAGCAACTGAGATATATTAATCCCTTAATAAATTCCCACAGTTAAATCACTTTTTTTTTTTTGAAGGGCTGAATAGGATTATCTATAAGTGCACAGGATTTTGTAGTATAAAATTTGGTAGTATTTCAAAATAGAAAGTACAAAAATAAGATACCTTCCAACTTCATTTCAGTAAGTGCTTAAGATATTAAAATATATTGCATTAGCATTGATTTGTATTCACATAGCATACATCATCCTATGATTATTTAAAACTAAAGATTTAATTTGCATATTAAATTAGAGAAGTCTAGAATTTTAAATAGGAACATCAAAATGAAAAATTCTCTCTGCCAATATACTATATCATCTTCCTCTATCACCTAATTTAATGGAAATTACCTTAGAGTTCTTATCAAACCAGAACTCCAACTGTCAAACATAAAAGAAATTATCTTGATACATGTTAAAGTACTAGTAAATGGAAAATACAAGTGTGAGCTCTTTTGTTTGTTATAAAATAATTCCTTAGGACAAAGAACTTAAAGATTTATAAGGTTTTATCAAACAATATAGAAAAGTCACTTCCTAATTGTTCCACAATTAAACAGGAGACTTATAAAGACATAAAGCTATGAGGAAGTCAAAGAAGAGAAGTCAGCAACTATTACAATGTGAAGCTTTAGGTTTTGTAAGTTCAACATAACTATTTCCAACAATGTTCGAGTGGATCTATAATATAACATAAATTATAATTTTCTTGAATTTTAAATTGATCATGTGCATTGGTTTCCTTTATTGTGGGAGTATAAGTCAGCTTAGGAGTGAGTCTGATTGTCTACCCAGCTGCTAGCTCCCAAATTAGCTATATCATTGTCTACTAAATCTCACAGAGCAATAACTCATATGTAACTATTTATTTGTTTCAGGTATGTTCATGGTCAATATTATCCAAACAGTAAGCTCTATAACATGTCTAATTTATTTTAGTGATATATTTTAATGACTTTATGAATTATATTATTCAATAATTAAGATAATTATCTAGCAAACATTTTAAGTTCCAAACACACACACACACACATTAAGTAGAAAGTATATCATGTTATTAACAACTATGAGCATTTAGAGACCTTTCGTATGGTTATAAGTCCCTTTGATTCTGTTTTTTAATCACAAGCAATTAAGGGATTTAGAATGATCTCTGTACATATCTCTTTTGTCTGCAAATATTTACCCTGACCTATTTTCAGAACTTGGCACAAGGGGAAGTGTTGGTGAGGCCACTTCGCTAAGTCTATATAGTGATGATACAGATCTATATGACCCTTTCATATGTGGTCATCTTAACAAGTTATATCAAATCTGATACAACCAAGTATCTTAGAACAACTCCACTCAACAGAATAATTTAAAATAAATTCCAAGTCAAATTACACCTGCTTTTTCTGTAGATGTCAGATATTGTGATTTTTTACCCAAGAGAAGTCATATACTTATAAGAAGAGCAAAGACCTCTAACAAATTAGCTTCAGTAGCATTAGTAATTTTTGGCTATCCTAGATTATGTAATAACCTTATAAGCACTCTGAAGTACAGATTAGTTCATTATAATCTATTCTAATATGATTTGTGAATAATCTGGTGTAGTTAAATATTTAGCCAACTGTTTGACATAAAGCCATAAAACTCAACAACTTTCCCAATTGTTTAAAATAGACTACAAAACTCAAATGCTGACTAGAAAGCCATAAAACCCTGATAACTTTCCCTCTATTAATGCCATGGGTAGTTTAACAAATAATCAATGTTCAGCTGTCACTTGAAAGCCTTGCCTATGGATTTTTAGCTGTATGGTACAACTCGGGCATTTAAAAACTTTTTTTAACAATTCTAACTGAACTATCAGACTTAATAAGGAAATATGTATAACCAAACAAATAAGTAAAATAAAACTTCTTCACCTAAATGAGAATTGCACATTCCATTCAATATCATTAATGCTCTGTAATACTCTCTAATACTCTCTAATACTAATACTCTCTAATACCTGAATACTAATACTTTCACTACTCAGGGAATCAAGGGTTTTAATCTGTATCACACATATGATTACTTCATTAATTGTCCCTGTAGATCTGACCAATCCAAATGTTCAGTTAGTGAAAAAGCATGTTTTTCTCTGATTTCTCCATTTGTTTTTCACAAATTGGTCATGATAGAATATACATGTATTCATATTCATGTATATTCATATATATTTGTGTATATATATTTTTTAGATCAGAGAACACCAATTCAATGAAATATGTTAGAAAAGACTTCTACTTTGGAAATCTCTAAAATGTTTCTAGGTTTTAATGCTTTATACCTCTAAGATAAACCCAAAATTAAAATTTAGAGGAAGAGGTCAAAGTGAAGAGGAATGTGTGAAAAGAAATTACTACAATAGCAGCAAAACAACATGTAACTTCTTAGAGCTAACATAATATCCAGTAGGCTGAGTATGAGAGCAGAACTCCAGCTGTTGGTCTGATTTGCTAATGAACATTTCAATTCTGTCATGGCAGATGGTATTAGAGCAATGTTCTATGCTCCTTGGGCCTTTGTCTCTAACTTCAACCTGAGCATATGCACACAGATACACATCACTGTTTATTAAGTGAGTCATAAAATGAGAAGGTAACTAACATGCTATCTAAGACTTTGAAAAGCCGTTTTATCAATACAACAAAACAAAAGAGAACAAATCTTTGTCTTTCCTTCCTCAGGAGAAAGCTATGCCTGTTGAAACATATTTACTGAAGGCTGCATGATAAATTAAAAGAACAGTGGGCTAAGGGTCATATTACACATTATGCCCCTCACTAATTGTATATATTTACCTGAAGAGGAGAATAGATACCCTTAGGCAAGGATGTTAATGTCAACAGTAGGCTGTGAAGAAGCTGAATGATCAGAGAAAGCCAGGAGAGAGCCAGCGAGATTGCTGGGCTTGCTCTGAATTTCATCTCAAAGATTTTTCAAACATTCTCTTTCTTGGGAAAGCCATTTGAGATTACATTGTAGAAAAGAAAAACATGGAAACCACATGAAGTTTCAGTTTTTCCCTTTTCCTGGTGAGTTTAAATTCCCCCCAGAGTTCATAAATTGGTAATACCCATATCTTGACAATTATTACTGTTTTCATAGCAAGGGACTCCCTGCAATTTTTTTTTTTCTGGTTTAAAACTATTAACACGAGCACAATACGTTATCTTCTTTGAGATAAAATATTTGATCACTGTGCCAGGAATATGAGACAGGAATATTCTACTAATAGAACATCTTCAGATTTATAAATTTTGAATATAATCTAATTGAAAATATAAAAGTAATTAAAAAGAGAAGTCATCAGATGGATGGAGATAGCTTACTGAGTTGGCCATAAGAGCAGAGGAAAAGAGGCTCAAAAAGAAACGCTAGTTAGACAAACCCAAGTCCTATCTATCTGGTGGAGAAAACTTAACCAAGGTGTCCTGGAGTTTGGTTCCTACAGCAATAGCATTTCTACTGCGGAAATTGAATTTTGAGCTCTCTTAGCACTGACATTCTATTCATCCAGCAACTTGTGTCCTCATTTGTGATTAGTTAGTTCTCCATTGTGGGATGCCCACGATGGAAGAAAACCCTGAAGAGAGGACTAGGACAAAAGAGGAAACAAGAATTATGGAGACACTTATTGTTCAAATCTAGTGGGTGGAGATACAATGGGTGGTTTTAGTTCGAAAAGCTTACCAGGAGTTTAAACCTAAGGATGCATATTCAACCTTCAACACACCAAAATCCACAAGTTAATATATCTTTGTTTGATCACAGTATCACATTCCTTTGCCAACAAACGATCCATCATATATCTGTCTATGACCAAATGGGGAATATACACAACACCTAGAATTCTGACAGTCTATACTATCACCATTAAAATCATGGAACAAAATACCTGGGAAGGGGAGTTTTACATTTTTGCCCAGTTTGACAACACATAGAACTACTATCTGAACTAGAAGAAGGACAGACTCTTCAGCAAAGGTAATTCCAGCCCACTGGTGAGAGTTCAAGAGTTTTCAAGCTAACTGTGGACACTAGGTATTAACTGAGGACCTCTGGTCCAAGTAAATGAAGTTACACTTGAGCTCATAACAAAGCTTCATGATCATACCCACAGAACCTATCATGCCGCTTGGTACATAACAGCCTCCACAATTGTTACTTGAATTAATACACCTTGGGCAAGTGGCTTTATGAAAAAAAGAAATCATAATTGTACTTGCCTTATGAGTTTATAGTTTAAAATTTGAGTTGATTGTTGTAGCTTGCTCACATGCTTGGCAAATAAACTCTCACTGGGTGTGTTAAATTAAGATTAAGACATTATAATTGGTGGGAACTCATGGAGTTAATAAAAGTCATGATCTAAACTATTTCCATTTGGACTATATTTTATAATTTCAACCAAGCTATAGATAAAATGATTTTTCAAAGTCTGAAAAAAATACTAAAAATACTAAAATACTAAGTTTACTTTTATAGACCCACAAAATATTTGACTAAAACTTAAAGGTCTGACTGCATATCAATTATCTTTGTTTCCATAAGTCTTAACTCATTTTTAAAAATTAAATGGTTTACACATAATATAACCTTAAATTCAAAATTACACATAATATAACCTTAAATTCAAAATTCTGACCTCTTCCTCCACTTATATTACAAGTCTGAAACTGCAAAGGATTTGGCATTAGCAGTACCTCTGATAGGGTTTGTTGACACTGGATTGCAATTTCCAAAGCACCTAACTACTGAATTCTTCAACATTATTGTTAGCATCTCCTTTTTCAATTTTGCATCAGGGTGCATTTGTGTGTGTGTGTGTGTGTGTGTGTATACACATGCAAATTTGAGGAATTCAGTTCTATATGTCTGTTCTCTACCTGGTTCACACATCAAGTGTAAAGTAGTAGAATGGACTCTACAATATATTCTACTTTTGATTATCTTCACCAAGTCAACTAATTGGAATTTATTATCCCAGGTACAGTTAATGCCTTTGAAATCTCTGTACAGCTTGGTTATTTCTCGGTAATTAACATGTTGTGGTTAAACTATTATGAAAGTCCCATAATTTCTTTTCCTGCCTCTAGTCTCTTATCAAATCTATCTTCTGGACTCAGATCAAAGTGACCTAACATAACAACAAGCGAACAAACAATGTTAATTCTCTGCCCCCAAATCTCCCATAGTTCCCCCACTGATTGCTATATAATGTCGTCTTCTCGTGTAATACAAAAGACCTAGTTAATCCATTTCAGGGCTAATGTGCCAGGTTTGCTCCCACGGGCTCAAATCCTTTGCTCATGTTGTTTCTTTTGCTGTCTCTCCCTGGAACGTTTTCCTAGACATTCACTTGGCTCAGTCCCTCAAGCTTCCTTAAGCTTTTAATTAGCAGTTTCCAGTTAGTTTCGTTCAAATTATGACCCATCCCTACACTCCTTGCATGTCTCTATCCTAAGTCTGTTCACAAACACCACACAACAAGCCCCACCACCACTACTGCCACCACGTAGACTAGAAGCTTCTTGAGGTTGAATCTCTAAAGCTTGGCATGATCAATAAATATTCTTTGAATAAATGAATAATTAGGCCATTTATCGCAATGGTTTTACTTAGGTTTTCATGTTCCCGAAAATATATATTATATGCTTACCCCAGACATGCCATGTTCTTCATTCCTTGATGACTGGCACATGCACTTGATAACAACTCCCCCCACAACCGTGTCCTATTAACACCATCCTATAAAGTGATGTGAGAGAAAGTGAATGGAGATGGGGAGAGACACAGTTCACATAGAGGTTCAAGGCACATTCCTTGTGGAGGAGACGCTGACTCTAAGACCTGCGAGGTGAGAATGAGGCAGGGTCATATCATGAAGAAAGGAGTCGTGTCACCTGGGAAGGAGACGGGTTGTGCCAAAGTCCTGAAGCTGCAAAAAGTTGGGATTAAGAGCTTGAAGAGTAGCCTTATGATCAGATTATATTAAAGAGGAAAGTAGTATGAACTAAGGTGGGAAAAGTAAGCAGGAACCAAAATTGCCAGAGCCTCAAGGGTCATCAGACCGGCCTGTGTGTGGTTTGATGGCTGACAAGCCCAAGGAAAGTCACAGAACCCTGGCCGTGGCTGTCCTGAAGAAATGTCGGTGGCTTGTACAAGAGAAGGGGCCTTAGAGAGAAGTGCATGAATTGGGAACTGCATTTTGCATGGGTATTATGGGGAGGGTAAGGGAAAGGAAGGTGTTAAGAATAACTCCTAGTCTCTTTACTGAGTTCCTAGGTCCATGATGGTGACTTTAACCAAAATACTAACACTTTTACCAAAATACTAACACATTTTCAAACACCTTTTCTGAGTAAGTTCTAAAATGACTCAGGCTGACATAGGTTTTCCCTCTGAATTCACATTTTACCTTATGGATTACTCTATTTATTATACAGTACCAAACATCTGGGTGGGTCAGTCAGTGAAGTGTCCGACAGATGATTTCAGCTGGGGTCATGAACTCAGGGTCATGGGATCAAACCCCCTGTTGGGCTCCACGCTCGGCAAGGAGTCTGCTTGAGATTCCCTCTCCCTCTGCCCCTCCCCTCACAGTCTCTCTCTCTCAAATAAATATAATCTTTTAAAATAAAAGATTATTTATCATATAATCCTATAATAACATATTGGATTTCTCTCTCCAAGACAGCAGGCTCTTTGAAGATAGTGACCATATCTTTTCATCTTTCTGTTGGTAGGCCTAACACAGTGCCCCACACAGAAAATGCAAACATAATTGAATGAATGAATGAATGCAGGAAAAACTAAGAGAAGAAGCAAGAATCAGAGTATCAGAACTATGTTAGCTTCCAATCTTTTTGTAGGTTCTGTTCATTTAGGACTATGCATAGACTTCTTAAAATTTTAGTCCTGGTACAGTTAACATGCAGTGTTCTATTAGTTTTAGGTGTACAACATAGTGACACAACACTTCTATACTATGCATAGACTTTGGCCAAAAATTTCTCGAGTCTAGTAAATTTCTTACTAAACTATCAATTGCTAAAAATTGCCCAGTCCCTCAAAGTCAGTATGTGATTTTATCTAGCTTGCATGAATACCAAAAAAAAAGAAAAGAAAAGAAAAGAAAAAAAAATGAACTCTTTTTTTCTGTAGTCCTTGAGCTGTAAATTGGCCAAATAAAATATTTTATAATCAATAAAAATCAAAAGTTTATCTTTTGAAGATATAAGAGTGTTCATTTATAGTTCTAAAAGTTAACATTAATGTAACTTTTGGTGGGTATTTCTAAGACTTGTTATCCTGTTTTCATTTTTTTTAAAGAATGTTTGATGTAGGAGGACAGAGATCTGAGAGAAAGAAATGGATTCACTGCTTTGAAGGCGTTACATGTATTATATTTTGTGCTGCTCTCAGTGCCTACGACATGGTCCTAGTGGAAGACGAGGAAGTGGTGAGTCTCAAAGGAAAATAAAGCCAGGGTAAAACAAACAAACAAACAAATAAAAAACCAAGCATAATTGCTTCTCAACATTACTACCATATTCCCCAACTAGGGGAAGATCTTGCAAACATAGATGTTACTTCTTGAGTCTTGCTTATAATGTCCAATGTTAATATTTTGCAAATAATAATGCTACACATTCTCACCTTTATACCTAACAGAACAGGATGCATGAAAGCCTTCACCTGTTTAACAGTATCTGTAATCACAAGTACTTTGCAACCACCTCCATTGTCCTGTTTCTCAATAAAAAAGATCTCTTTCAAGAAAAAGTAACCAAAGTGCATCTTAGTATCTGCTTTCCAGAATACACTGGTAAGATACTTTAATTCTATATAAATTCTTATATACACCTATATTTTCCAATCTTCATCTTGACAGGTAACATTTATCAAGTTGAGGCTTATGCTAATTGCTTGAGTCATTTGTATGATCCAAATTGGAAGAAATCTTACAGTGAAATAGGAAACCCTCTCAACACTGTTGGCATTAAAGCAAAGCTCTAAGAAATTAATGGGAGATTAGGTGGACCAGCGCTGCTACTCTATGTATTAAACACTGCAAACTATATTAACTTAAACATTATAAATAATATATTCCAAATTGGTATTTTTAAAAAGATTTATTTTGAGAGAGAGAGAGGATAGGTGGGAGGGGCAGAGTGTTAAGCAGACGCTGCACTGATGCGAGACCCCATCTCAAGACTCTGAGATGTGACCTGAGCTGAAACCAAGAGTCAGACGCCCAGCAGACTGTGCCACCCAGATGCCCCCACCAAACTGGCATTTTTTAGGTACTTCCTAATGAAACTTTAAATGCAGTTGTTTTTCAAAGTTTGAATTAAGTTTCCTGAGGGACAGTCTCAATGATTTTTGAGAATAGTGACATTTTCTCTTTCCAGTTTTCATTTTCCAGTTTTCCTAGGACCTAGAATTTTAGTGCTAATCCTGTTAATGACTATAAATATCAGGTTCTGTAATTGGTTTTTTTTTTTTCCTTCAGAGACAGTTTTTTTTTTTTTAATTTTTTGTATGTAGTTATATCTCTGTTAATGAAATTGTGTGTAAGATAGAAATACTTACGATTTAAATGACAAATAGGGTGCCTGGGTGGCTCATTTGGTTAAGTGTCTGCCTTTGTCTCAGGTCATGATCTCTGGGTCCTGGAGTTGAGCACCAGGGCAGCTCCCAGCTCAGTGGGGAGCCTGCTTCTCCCTCTCCCGCTGCCACTCCCCCCCCCCCCATTCATGTGCATGCTCACTCTCTCAAATAAATAAAATCTACTAAAAAAATAAAAATAAATTTTAAAAAGCACAAATAGAAGCTAATTCTACTACTTTGCTTTATGGGTAGCCCAGATGTTACTAGAAGCATGGCAGTCTGTCATAGTTGTTATTTATGCTAATCTAAAACTAGTGCTTCTTTCTTCTAGCTTTGTAAATATTAATTATATGTTAACACATTTATCATGTAATTAAATATAATCATGATTCCATTTTGAATAATATAAGCTACATATAGACTCAATAAACCTCTGTATGTTTTCTTTTAACTAATGGGCTTTATTTCTTAGAGCAGTTTTTAGTTTACAGGACAAATGAATGGAAAATGAGAGTTCTATTCCCTCTCTAGTCAGCTTCCCATTTCTCTTATCATTAACATTTTGCATTGAGGTGGTATATTTGTTACAATTGACTAACAGTTATTGATACATTATAACTAAAGTCCATAGTTTATATTAGGGGCACTCTGTGTCATGCAGTTCTGTGTGTTTTGCAAATTCATGTCATGTCCCCATCATTACAGTAACATATAGTCTCATTGCCATAAAAATCAACTGTGTTCCACTATAAATCAGTGCTTTACCCCTCCCCTCCAATTGTGGTAACCTCTGATCATTTTACTCCATCTATAGTTACACTCTTTCCAGAATGTCATAGAGCTGTAATCATACAATATATGGCATTTTCTGACAGACTGCTTTCGCTTTTCATTATAAAATGCTATATGCATTTAAATTTCCTCCATGGAAATTTCTTTTCATGGGTTGATAGTCCATTTCCATTTACTATTGAGTAACATTTCATTCCATAAACCAGTTTTTTTTTACCTTTCATCTATCGAAAGACATCTTAGTTACTTCCAATTTTTGACAATTATGAATAAAGCTGCTATAAACATTCATGTTCAAGATTCTGTGTGCCTGTATGTTTTTGTGTAGATATCTAGAAGCACATGTGCTAGATGTATGGTAAGACTCTGTTTAGCTTTATAAGAAACTGCCCAACTGCCTTCCAAAGTGGCTGTACCATTTGGAGTTCCCGTGGCTCATCTTTGGCAACATTTGGCATTTTGTTAATCTGGCATTTTGTTAATGTTTTGGATTTTAACCACTCTACATGGTTTTAAAGATGGTCCCTCACAGAATTTTTCTCTTAGTTTCAATGAAGTGAGGAACAATAATCTTATCTCCTTGGAAAATCTTCATGCTGCTGCCCTATCCTATGTTAGGTTCCCTCAAAGTATATTCTGGGGGCGCCTGGGTATCTCAGTGGGTTGGAGCCTCTGCCTTTGGCTCAGGTCATGATCCCAGGGTCCTGGGATCGAGCCCCGCATCAGGCTCTCTGCTCAGCGGGGAGCCTGCTTCTCAGTCTCTCTCTGCCTGCCTCTCTGCCTACTTGTGATCTCTGTCTGTCAAACAAATAAATAAAATCTTTAAAAAAAAAGTGTATTCTGTTATAAAGCCATCAACACAGGTCATTTTTAGCTGCCTTGTGTTTCTCAGCATTTGTATTTTATTTCTTCCTTTCCCAGTTCATCCATTGTGAGTCCTGCTACAAGGCTAATCATTCACAACTGTCCCTCTCTCCCACCCCTACCCCATCAACTCTCCATCTAGCTCTACTAAAGCATCAGTCAGGAACAGCTCTCTCTAGTTATACATATGTCATCTCAACTCCTTTGTTCGGTCAGTAACATGTCCATAATCTGACGCATACCATCCATCCCACTTGATTTGCTATAATTCTTCTGCAAAAATCTGTCCTTTCCATCCAACTTGACTCTTCAAGGTGCACATTTGATCCTGAACCTTACCCTCAAGTCTAGTGACATGGACCATTCTCACTCCCACTTTTTGGCATTCACTCAAACTACTTCCTTCTCTCTTCTAGCTACCCCTCGAGATCCAGCTCAAAGAATCCACCTCATTCCATAGTCCAGTCATCTACAATTTCTATTCTTTTAGTTCATATGAAAACTCACACACCCCCATGTACACAGATACATGCACAACCTTTGTCATATTTATAGACTTCATTTCTCATGTATGTATATATGTTACTATTTTTATTGTATTTTAAGCAAGTAAAGCCCCCACTCAGTGGGACAAGCATAGTTCCCAGCACAAATTTAATATTGCATAAATCCTGGATAACTGACCATTGCTTTCTTGATTTTTTTTAACACTGAGTATATCAAACAGCGGCACACAAAGTAAAATCCTAAAACTTAGTGACATTTCTAATTTTATTGCTTTTAAAATGCAATTAACATTTCTTTCTTTTCTTTTTTTAATAAGGACCAAATACATTTGAAGATGCAGGGAACTACATCAAAAACCAGTTTCTAGACCTGAATTTAAAGAAAGAAGATAAGGAAATTTATTCCCACATGACCTGTGCTACAGATACCCAAAATGTCAAGTTTGTGTTTGATGCAGTTACAGATATAATAATCAAAGAGAATCTAAAAGACTGTGGGCTTTTCTAATCAATCCGTTTTTTCTTCCACTCTTGCTCATGTACACTTTTCAAAATACAAAAGGAAAGGTGCTGTGTGATGTGTTTAGTTTTAACAGATTAGTGTTCTAAAGCAAAAACTTTTCATACAAAAAAAATTATATATTCTCAGCTATATCTGGGTAGGTTTCAATTTCTCTGGGACACTGATTTTCATGTCCTCGGATCTGCAAATGTACATTTTGGTAATGCTGTAGCAGTACATATCAATGACAGTGAGTTTGCTTGGTAGAAAATTTCTATATTGCGATCAATTTCTAATCATAGGACAATGAAAAATGTAAGGTATTCTGTATTATTTCATTGGCCACATTTTGAGAGGCATTTGTTTTCACTGATATGTAACGGTGCCTGTACTATAAAGACTATTCATTATTATTGGTTAATTCTTCCTAATGAATAAGTTGCTAATGAAATGTTCACTAGACGTGTATTGTTGATGGGAAATTCCATATGCAAAAGAAACACATGGTATTTTATCTGCTACATTTTTCTGAGAGAAAAAGTCATTCATGCTGAATTTACCCTTAGAATTGGAGATCTTAACAATCTACCTTTTTATACCAGCCTAGTGGAAAATGGGACTGTGTGCAAACAACAGTCCCACATCTTGCTCCAGAGTGACATGGAGCATTACTACAACTGATGGTTGAGGGACAACAACTTTAGATCACAAGAGAGAAAAATAACTCAGTTTCTTGGCATTTAGTACGTTTTGGTTTTGTGAATAAGTAGGAAGTTAAGAGCAATTAGGAGATTTTATAGGAGAGAAACATTGAGCTTCTCTGTTAGCACTGTATAGTCCATTCTAAATATCTGACTGCATGCTAATGGTCAAGCCTACTTTTTAAAAGTTAATTTGGTGACTTACAAACCAAATCATGTCATTTGCAAACAGAAAAGATGACTTTTTTTTTTTAAGATTTATTTATTTATTTATTTATTTGTCAGAGAGAGAGAGAGAGAGAGAGAGAGAGAGCGCGACCACAGGCAGACAGAGTGGCAGGCAGAGGCAGAGGAAGAAGCAGACTCCCTGCTGAGCAAGGAGCCCGATGTGGGACTCGATCCCAGGATCGCTGGGATCATGACCTGAGCCGAAGGCAGCCGCTTAACTAACTGAGCCACCCAGGCGTCCCGACCTTTCTTTTTTAAAATATATGTACCACTTAACAATTTATCCTTTACAAGCATGTCTCAATATTGTTCACTCTCTATCCTGGTAGAAGGGGATACGTAGATCAGAATAGTAGGTCAGTACATGAGATTTATAACTACCCTGAAAAGAGAGCTAATTGGTGTTTTACCTGCTAAATTAGGAAAACAGAAATTAAGCAATCTGCCAATCTGTAGCTCGGATGGATTTCAGTAGTTCTGTCTCAGGGTAACTTCTTTCTGGTTCTGTAACATTTCCTTTCTAAACATTTAGGAATGATCACTATTCAATTAATAGCCTTGATTGGAGCTTTTCTGACTTTACTTTCAAAAACACAAAGGAGTTATCAACAAATACAATCCAATAAAAATGTCATAGTAAGAAAAATCAATTGGAAATTTCTTTGCAGAATATAAATTATTAAGGAGCCTAAGATAGCAAGGACCAAAAAAGGGAAAACATTGAGTTCAAGAATTCAATAAAATTTTCTGGCTAAGAACCAATAATCTATATGACAAAACCCCAACATTTTGGTAGGAGATATTCAATGCTAAGAGATACTAAATTAAGATCACAAACACTATCATTTCATCTTTTGCTTTGTCTTTTCATTTTTTCCCCATTCTACTTTAACCTGCTTTTTTCGAAGTGTGAAGAGATTTTTCCATAAAGTAAAATAGTTTGTGAAGTCTTACTATTATTATTTGGATTTTTACTTTGCCCTACCCTTAGGGTTTATCTTTTTGGTGTAAATGGTGGGGTCAGAAATGGTTCGATTTGTCTTTTAAAAATACATAATTCATTTCAATATGTGCAGAAAATTGACAAGTATCAATATTTACAAAATACTGTTCTCTGGGAAATTAAACTATGTTAAATGATCAAATTAAAATTAGAGGACACTTGGGGCACCTGGGTGGCTTAGTCCATTGGGCTGCTGCCTTTGGCTCTGGTCATGATCTGGGAGCCCTGGGATGGAGTCCAGCTCCCTGCTCAGTGGGGGGCCTGCTCCCCCCCCCCCCCCCCCCCCCCCCCCCCCCCCCCCCCCCCCCCCCCCCCCCCCCCCCCCCCCCCCCCCCCCCCCCCCCCCCGCCTTCTGCTCTGCCTGCTTGTTCTCTCTCTCAATCTCTCAGTCAAATAAATAAATAAAATCTTAAAATTAGAGGTCACTTTGGATTAGGGGAAAACAGAAGGAAAAAAACCTATTCCTTCCAAAGGAATGATTGGAATTTTAAAAATTCCTTTACAATCACAAACAGTTGTTATGGTAAACAATTCATTTTAATTAAAAAGAAATTTTTAGTAGAGAAAATAGATGTTTGCTTTATTTCTTTAATGATCTCCCTCCTTAAAATTGAGTTTATTTTTGATTTCACTTTTTAAATTTTTAATAAAAAACGGTTGGCCTAGATGCATAGTATTTTGAACGAAAGAAAGTTACAAAATGGAAAGTCTGGAAAACCATGCTCTAGCCAGAAGAAACCTGTGCTGAGACCAGCAATATTAAAGTTGGTTAGAATTTGAACACCTGTTTCAATGGAAAATTCAACCTTCCAACCGTATAGCTAGTGTTCTTGCTTTGATTTATCTCAAAGCAGTCTTAGTCTTTGTCAAATCAAATGTTATTATACCGCTACTTCCCTTTTTCTGTTCTTTGAGGTTTCTCTTCCTCATTCAGAATGTCCATAAATCCTTTTGCCTCAGATTTTTAACATTCCCAACTCATTCATTTCTAAAATGTGTCCAAGTGTAGACACACTGCAGGACCTCAAAGATCTGGTGCAGGCTTGTGTAGCTAACAGAGTCACTAGCAACTGGTCCTTGCAGAGTATTTCCAGAAGCATGAACTTGTCAACAGTTGTCTTTGCATCTTGGGACTAGTGACTAGAGAGTTAAATGAAGAGGAGTATTTGCTGGTAATACCCTGGAGTCAAAATATTAAAGCTGGTGACTCTAAAAAGCAGTTCTATAGAAGGGGTTGCAAATTCTGCGAAATCTACCACATACTTTATAAATATCCCATATCCTATTGATTCCCAAAATTTATAAACAAATACCAGTCTTCATGCACATCATACAAACTGGCAAACTAGGTTTTTTCAAGCCACGGGCCTCTCCAAAGACAAGTTTTCTTATTTGATCCACTATCCTACTGACTTATGAACTATATTTGTAAATACCTGCACAGAATCATTCAGGCTTGACTTAATCACATTAAAAACATGACAGAGGGGCGCCTGGGTGGCTAAGTCATTAAGCATCTGCCTTCTGCTCAGGTCATGATCCCAGGGTCCTGTGATCAAGCCCAGCTCCCTGCTCAGCAGGAAGCCTGCTTCTCCCTCTCCCACTCCCCTTGCTTGTGTTCCCTCTCTTACTGTGTCTCTCCCTGTCAAAGAAAGTAAAGAAAATCTCTTTAAAAAAATAAAAATAAAAACATGAGAGAAAAGAAATCTTGTGTGTGGAGATAACCGTGTTTTTCCTATGCCAACCTACTTCAGAATCAGAGATGGATTTGCCGGTTACCAGGAGTAACTACTAAAAATAAAATATTCATAGGAACTATAGAAGCAATTGTGAATCCTCTCAGAGTAACTTTAAAAACTGGAGCCGCTACACTCTGCCTGGATTTAGCAAGTATTCCAATGGATAATCTAACCAGTTATGGCCTCCTTTCTTTGTGGGCCTTTTCTGACATTCTCACTGACCAGTCTATAGCCACACGGGGGCACACTAACATCGTGTGTTTTTCTACCCAAATGTTGCAAACATAATAAATTTAGATTATCAATAGCTTTAATGAGACAGATAATAAAATTCTATTAAGAAATATAGCTCATTTTGGGCTTCCAGCTTAGAAGTATGCGATAAATTTCTGATCATAGTTAGCACTGCTTTAGTCAAATCTGTGAATAACAAAGCTATTGAAACAGCTCCAATTTTTGTTCAGCATTAATGCAGATATTTAGTCACGCTCTAACATTTTTTTGCCATTTCCAAGTTCTTATTTAAATCTTAGTTACCATTCATTTTGTACAGTGTATTTTTCCATTCATCTACATTGTTTCTAAAATCTTCATTAGTTTACAGTGATATATGGGAGAAAAATAATTCGATGTTTAACAACTATGTTTCATGAATAGTAATTAAATGGCTGCTGATCGATGTGTTTCTTTTCAGTAAATCAAAGTAAAATTCCACTCTGCTAAAACATTAACCATCCTGTTATTATGCTGATTACAACTTTTTCCTTAACCACCACTCCACTAAATCGACAGGAAAATAAGCTCTCTGTGACATTTTGCAATTCTCAGTTCTGCGGCTGCCAACACATTTTTCATTAGTAATGGCACAATTTTTACTTTAAACCACATTTGTCACTCTCATTAAGAAGTAAATAGAGTCATACGAAAGAAAGAAATAAAAAGGCTCTTATTTACTTCAGATGGGCAGTAATGGCCCTCTAATTTTAACACCCTTCAGAAAGCAAATAATATATGAGACACACAAGCCAAGGGATGATTTGAAAGACATTCATGTTTTCTAAATTCATCAGATTGGAACAGAAGCTAGCACGTACATGTGATTGAAAATATTTTTCAGTGTAGATGTGGTGTTTTCTTTTTTGAAAAAGAAAAATGGCCAATAAGACATGCTATTATGATGTCAAAAAAGTGGTGCCTTTTTCTACTTTAACATATTAAAAGCCTTACAATGGAGAAAACAATAGATGATTATACTTAGAGTTAGTGGAAGAAAGTTTGGCATAAAAAGCCCCACATGCAGAATGCCAAAGACAAAGAAAGGTACTGTATGCTAAGATTATTTATCCTAAGGAAGATCTGAATGTTTTATTCCATTTAAAAAATACTGTTGTAGAAGTGTACGTACAGGCAGGCATATCTTGTTTTATTGCACTTTGCTTTACTGTGCTTTGCAGTGTATTTTGCTTACAGTTTGTAGGTGTCCCCAGCTTCGACCCTGTCTCCAGCAAGTCTGTCAAGGCCACCTTTCTGACAGCGTTTGTCCCTGTTACATTTTGGTAATTCTGGCAACATTTCAAACTTTCTCATTATTGTATTTATTGTGATGATCTGTAATCTGTAATCTTTGATGTTACTATTGTAATCATTTTGGGGGCCATGAATTGGAACCATATAACACAGCAAGCTGAACCAATAAATGCTGTCTATGTTCTGAGGACTCCGCCCATCAGCCATTCCCCCATCTCTCTCTTTCTCCTTGGACCTCCCTATTGTCTGAGACACAGTAATACTAAACTTAGGCAAGGTATCCACCCTACCACAGATGCAGGAAAGACGTTAGGGTTGGAAGCCCACAGCCAAGATGAGATGTCTTCGGTGCAAATAAAAAAAAAAAAAAGTGTGTTGTTGTTTTTTTTAAGCATGTGGACAGGACCTGTGGGCAGAAAATCTTCCCTGGGGTCATGAGGAGTGGCTGATGATATATTTTCAGGTTGGGAGGGGGTTAGGGATAGATAAGTCTTGAAGGAATTTTGGAAGCAAGGATTCTAGGACCTTGATGGGGCTAGCTATTGTTAGGAAAAGATCATTTATTACCATCAAATAAAACTTTAGTCATGAGACCCTTCAGATATGTATCGGTGAGTCATATGCTTGGGGGATGATCGCCAACATGTATCTTGGGCAGTAGAGATAAGCAAAATTTCCAAAAGAATTTTTATATGTTAAAGGAGACTTACAGGATCCTGGAGGGTTGGGTTGAGATTGCCTTTTGCCCTTAGCACAGTGTTAACATCAAGGTAGCCGAGTCCCTAGGGGAATGTCACTCTGTTTGTTTCAAGGACTTGTCAGTGGGCTGTTAAGTTGTAAGGAAATTTAATAATTTTTCTTCTGCCTTTGTTTCCCACCTCACGACGACCTCTAAATGTTCAAGTTAAAGAGTTGTACACCTCTCACTTTAAGTCAAAAGCTAGAAATGATTAAGCTTAGTGAGGAAGGCATGTCCAAAGTGGAGATAGGAGGAAAGCAGGGTCTCTTGGACCAAATGGTTATCCAAGTTGTGAAAGCAAAAGATAAGTTCTTGAAGGAAATCAGAAATACTATTCCAGTGAACACATGAATGACAAGAAAGCAAAACAACCTTACTGCTCATGTGGAGAAAATTGTAGTGGTCTGGATAGGAGGTCAAACCAGCCACAATATTCTCTTAAACCAAACCCTAATCCAGAACAAGGCCCTGCCTCTCTTTAATTTTATGTGGGCTGAAGGAGGGAAGGAAGCTGCACAATAAAAATTTGAAGATAGCAGAGGTTCTTTATTAAGATTTAGAGAAAGAAGTTATCTCCACAACATAAAAGTATAAACCAAAGCACCAGGTACATTCTAGAAGCTACAGCAAGTTTACCAGAAGACCTAATTCAGGAAAATGGTTAAACTAAAGAACAGACTTTTGATGTAGAGAAAACAGCTTTATTTTGGAAGAAGATGCCATCAAGTCTTTCATAGCTAGAGACGAGAGGTCAATGCCTGGTTGATTATCTTATGAGATGCTAAAGCTACTGATGACTTTAATTTGAAGCCAGTGCTCATGGACCATTCTGAAAATCTTAGGGCCCTTAAGGATTATGCTAAATCTACTCTGCTTGTGCTCTATCAGTGGAACAACAAAGCCTGGATGACAGACAGCACATCTGTCTACAATGCAGTTTACTCTATTTGAAGCCCACTGTTGAGAACCACTGCTCAGAGGGAAAAAAGAAGTTCCTTTCAAAATAACATTGCTCGTTGACAATGCGTCTGGTCATCTAAGAGCTCTGATGGAGAAGTACAGCAAGATTAATGTTTTCATGCCTGCTAACACAACAGCCTTTCTACAGTCCATGGATCAGAGAGTAACTTCTACTTCCAGGCCTTATTGTTGAAGAGATACATTTTGTAAGGCTAAAGCTGCCACAGACGGTGATTCCTCTGATGGATTTCAACAAAATCAACTGAAATCCTTCTGGAAAGGTTTAATTTTAGCCATAAAGAACATTTGTGATTCATGGAAACAGGTCAAATATCAACCTGAATAGGAGTGTGGGAAAAGTTAATTGCAATTCTCATGGAGCAGTTTGAGGGGTTCAAGAATTCAGTGGAGAAAGTAACTACAGATGGGGTAGAAACAGCACAAGAACTAGAATTAGAGGTGGAGCCTAGAGATGGGACTGAATGGCTGTAACCCATGAGAAGTCTTGAATGAATGAGGAGTTGCTTCTTCTGTACGAGCAAAGAAAATGGTTTCTCGAGATGAAAATTAATCCTGGTGAGGATGCTGTGAAGACTGTTGAAATGACCACAAAGGAGTTAGAATATTCCAGGGACTTAGTTGATAAAGCAGCAGCAGGGTTTGAGAGGACTGAACCCAAATTTGAAAAACATTCTACCTGGGTCAAATGCTATCAAACAGTACTGCATGCTACAGAGAAATTATTTGTGAAAGGAAGAATCAACAGATGAGAAAAATTTATTGCTGTCTTATTTTAAAAAATTACCACAGCCACTCCAACCTTCAGCAACCACCACCCTGATCAGTGAGCAGCCATTACGGTCAAGCCAAGACCCTCTACCAATGAAAAGATCACAACTCTCTGAAAGCACAGATTATGACTAGCATTTTTAAGCAATAAAGTATTTTTTAATTAAGGTTTATACATTGTTTCTAGAGATAATGCTATTGCATGTTTAATAAACTGCAGAATAGTGTAAACATAAGACATACACACTGGGAAACCAAAAAGTTCTTTGGACTCCCTTTATTATGATATTCACTTTATTGTGCTGGTCTGTAGCCAACAGAGAGGCAATCTCTCTGAGATATGCCTGCAAAAGCGCAGATTATGTGAGATAGTTTTCCAATGAAAGAAACAATTTTATTTCCCTTGTAGTTTCAGTCAAGTTAATTCATCATAGTGAGTCTACAAACCTTTAGTTGGTTTCTATGACATTCAAGAAATAATCACGTCACATTTTTATTCACATATATATTTTGTGCTCCCAATGAGAGCTGCAGTTGTGGACCATTATCATCCCCTCCTCTTGAAACAAAAGGCAGAGAATTTTATTAGTAAAAAATATATATAATGCAGAGCACCTGGGTGACTCAGTCAACTGAGCCTCCGACTCTTCTTCTCAGTTCATGTGAGGAATTCTCTCTACGTGTCTATCATATACCTTACCCCAAAACAGCACAGATGTTTATTCCTTTTCTAAATATAAAAACAAATACTGTTTTGCTATGAGACAGTAATGTAAGCATCTGGGCACTTGTATTCTGGACCACCAAGCTTCCAAGGCTCTGTTAAACTCAGAGATTCCAACAGCAAATTACTCATCAGGTGTTTCATTGTGAATCTCTGGTAAAAAGTTCTCCTGAACTGGATCTTGTCTCTGGAACAGGTGACATGGTAACTCTAGGGAACTCTTCACTGTGTTGAGAACTTGAACTCATGTATCAGTTCTAGAATGAACTATCTCCCTGTGGAACCTTGAACAGTTCCTAATTTTACAAAGTGGCTATTCTTTCTTTCTTGTTTGAATTCAGTTATTTAAAGACAATAGAAACAGGAAGACAAATGGATTTTTATTTTTTTAATTAACACTTAACATGTGAGACTTAATGTTTAAAATTTGTGACTTCCTTTACTTTTCAGTTTTAAGTTGAGGGCTTGGAAATGTTATTTATTGCTGGGTAGAAGAATCAAGCATCTAACACTGGCCCTAATAAAGGCTTCATAGAGCAAGATTTCATTGTTAAGCCTGGTAGAGTCCTTTTGCCATTCAAGGGAGGAAAAACACATGAATTGAAGTATAAAAATGTCATTAAAGAAAATGTGACAACTTCATAAAATGACAATTTTTTTTTTTTTTTGCAGGCTCCCTGCTGAGCAGAGAGCCTGATGTGGGGCTCGATCCCAGGACCCTGAGACCACGACCTGAGCCAAAGGCAGAGGCTTAACCCACTGAGCCACCCAGGCGCCCCAATGACAAATTTTTTAATTGTGCACTTAAACACGGGTGAATAGATAAGTTGTCCCTCAAATTATAATAAATTCTTTCTTCCCTATAGTACCTCACACACATTACATGTAATGGAATAAATATTTAATAAATTATTAAGTTCGTATTTCGCATAATTAATTATCTCTCAGCTTAAAATGGAAATGTATACTAAACTCCAACAACCCTGTCAATCTAAGACCATCCTCTCTGCATGGTTGGTTGCCTAAAAGTAATAAATTATTTTTTTAAAAACTCCTGGAAGCGGTGATCATTCTCATGCTAAAAGTTTCAGGTTAACTACTAGAGCTCAGGGTATATGGTTAAGTCCCTTCACATAGTGGGTGTATAATGTTTGCAGTTTCATTACCAGAACGGTCCCCTCCCACTTCATGCCTTGTCAGCACCTACTTCTTCCTTAAATCTTCAGAGTTTACCTCTTCAGACAGGGGTTCCCAAAATTCACACAAGACCAACTACTTTATATTTTTATAGTTCTTTATGGTAATTTTACTCTTTTTGACTAATTGAAATTTACAATGAAATGTTTGTAATTATTTAATTTACGTGTGTTTTCCCACCTTTCTGTAAGTTCCCTGAGAGCAGAGCCCTTATAGGGGTTTTCTACAATTGTGCTTGATGCAAAGCAGAAATTATTTGTGAATGATGGATAAATCAATGTTTTTTGTTGTTGTTGTTTTGTTTTGTTTTTACCAGTTCCTCCTGTTAAGCTTCTATTCTCTTTGCCTTTGGAATACAATACTTTCCCAATTTTCTTCCTATCTAGTTTCTTCTCCACCTCCTCTTACCATCCCAAAATATTAGTGTTACTAACAATATATATCTAGACCATCTTTTATTACTCTACTCTACAGATTAGGAATCTTAAGTACTTTTATGACTTCATTCTTTTGTAGGAAAGATCAATCTTCTGATCTCTAGATGTATATATTAACTGCTTCTTGAGACATATAGAAATAAAATTCAACACTTTCAAAATTGAACTCATGATTTAATGAGTTTAATTAAATTTAAACTCATGGAATCTATCCCTCTTCCTATGATGTCTCGCAGTTGTTCAATGCCAACTTTAGGTTTAGCCTTTTTTTCCTCCCTCATCTGATACCCAACTCAAATTACTCACAAGTTCTCGTGATTCTGCATGCTAAGTATTTCTTTAATTGCCTGCGTTTTCCATCATCATTATTCTGTGTTGAATTCAAGTCTCGCTCTTGCAGAGATTTCTGGGACAGCTCCTTAAACTGTCTACACTGCATCTGTTCTCACCACTTCCAGTCTATTTTCCATCCAAATGACAAGATGATGGTGCTCTTTTTAAATTGCAAAACAACTTCATATAGGGCTTCAAATGTTTCTCTGGTTCTCTGCTATTACAGAATCAAGTCCAATTGCCATGATATTTAAATGTCCTCTCTGCCTCGATAACTTTTCACCCCTCTAGCTCAGTCTTTTACCATTCTTCAATATAAATCCACTGGCAAGTGTGCTTCTTCCTAAAATATTCCCCTTCTCCCATTTGTTGACTAATAAACTCAATGTTTAAGTTTTTACTTTTTTTTCAAACATTCTCTCCTTATCTGCTAGGTCTTGGCTACCTGTCTGTCCTTTGTGCTCCTTGACCCCCTTGTGTCTCCTTTGTAAGCCTTATCATGGTAATGAAGTCAAGCAAATCCCTATCAGTCCCTGGAAGAGTACATAATTCACTTTAAGATAAGCACAGCTGCACCTCACTCTGTTTACAGCATGTAAGGGGTGTCCTTGTGCTTTAAAGTCCACAGCTCTGGCAGTGTTCTTGGTGCAGTAGCAAGGGATAATAAAAATGTCTAGAAAGAGTCATGTATCATGACCAAAAAAAAAAAAAATCCTATTTTCTACCCAATTCAAGCCTGAAAAGAAAAAAAAAAAAATCTTGAATGCATTTGGCAAAGTTTCCAATCAGTCATGCTTTACCTATTTATTTTATATTCCAAAGGGGGCTTCATGAATACTTTAGCCATCTCTGTTTTCTCAAAGTTATTTACCATGTCCTATTAGTTTCAATATGAATTACGTAAGCTTCTAGAGAGGAAGTCAAACCCATCATTATTTTAAGAAACCACAGTATCATCCTAAAGACATTTGAAAAGAAAGCAACACTACTCTTGCCTTTGCCACCACACTGATGCCTTTGTAAAAAGAAGCCCGTCTAGGGTATCTCACAAGGCTTGACATGAGACTGCTGATCCCAGGCAGACATGTACATCAAACAGAGTTTTTTGAGGCTGTGGGTAATGAATAGCAGCCTATCACAAAAGCCTGTTAACAATTAGTCCACTGCATGAAAAACAAACCTTAAAATGTGAACATAACTCGTCTCCCAGCTTACAAAGATAGAATAGTCGCATGAAGCACTGTCCTTAGAACAGCAAAACACAGGAATAAAGGAACCAATCTTAGAGTCTTTAGACATCTTATTTCATAGCTTTTCATGCTGTCTTTATAATAGCGGGCAACCTGTTTAGATTTACTAATATTTTTATGTTCTCTTAAAAAAGAAAAACAACTGTCTTTAAGCCTTGCAAAAGCAATTCTGTCCTTAAGAAGAGGACAGACTTTGAACTGGATAGGTACACACAACTGCTTTACAAAACATAAATCAGATTTTTACCAATTAGTCACTTTTAAAGCTAATACCAAATGTAGTAGAAATGACCCCATCTGTAGCATTCTAAAAGAGTGTAAATCATATGTGCAAAGTTCATCACAGAGCCTTAGAAAATGCTTACATCTCAAAATTTACAATAAAACTTGTAAAGTTAATGAATAAATTACTCTTAATGACTATACACACGAGTAGGGAATAGCAAAATGCTTATTTCTATATTTTCTATAATCTGAATATATTTCTTCTTTTAAGTTTCTCACACTTTAACCTATCTTTATGCAGAAAATATTTCCTTCACTGAGATGTACATGGATGTATTTCGTTGCTCAGAAGAGATTTCAGTTGAAAATCAGTACTTTTTCTCAACGAAGTTTAGCGATCATGATCTTTGATACAGATTTGATACAGATTTAGGAATTTCATCATTTCCATTAATCTTGTGTGTAGAGGGTATTTAATCATGAGATTTTTAGATTTCTTTTATTGCCCTCCCTTAAATATATAAACTCATCAAATCTAGCAAGTTTCAGTAATTTTATCTTCTTAATAAAAAGTATGCAGGCAAGTTGCTAAATATAATGGCCTAAATCATCTCGTGCTTCAAGAAGACCTAAAGTACCTTTGCTGAACACAGTTTAAAAAGTGTCCTTTAAACTAATAAAAACTGCCAGTTACTTAGCCCTTCTTTAAAGCAGAAGCTAAAGTCCAACCAGTTAGGAGTTGTGAATCTTTTATTCAATTCACAGGGCTTTTTTAAAAAAATTGAATTTTAGGGGCACATGGGTGGCTCAGTGGGTTAAAGCCTCTGACTTTGGCTCAGGTCATGATCCCAGGGTCCTGGGATGGAGCCCCACATCCGGCTCTCTGCTCAGCGGGGAACCAGCTTCCTCCTCCCTTTCTGCCTGCCTCTCTGCCTACTTGTGATCTGTCAAATAAATAAAAAATCTTTAAAAAAAAAATTGAATTTTAAAAAAGTCAAAAATTGGATCTAAAAAAATTCAGTAAAAACCTTTTCAGAAAGATTCAGTGAATTTACTGTGCATGTACTCTGTGCTCTCTCTCAGTTGTGTTTCAATTCTAAAAACATAGCCAGCATAAATTTCAATTTTTAAAAACATTGCAAGGGGCAGGTTTTCCCTCATGCATAATGACCAAACCACAATAGCTGTGCAATCCATTAAACTCCCACAGTGTGAATGGTGAATGTACACAATTTGACTTTCTGATGATCATTTAATTGTTTATAAAGGGTGTTGTGATATTTGCCTTCTGAAAAAAATATTTTCACTCTGGAAGTCTTTTTTCTCTTTGAAGTCAAATCAAGTCTTACTTCAGGAGAGGCCGGTCTGGAAGAGGGCCAGAAGATGTCTGTTTAGATGACCTTTGTGAGCGATGGGGACACAAAGTCCAGCTGAGCCCAGGGCATTTTACAAGTGCTCCAAACCCAGGAGATTGGCATATCAGACACCCACACACTAATTGTGACATTACTCTGCAACCGTCAGCTGACTAAGGGTGTTAGCACCGTATCGGCAAGATGCTGCAGTTTTAAATTGCTTCATCAAGTAACTCATCTAGTGCCATATTTTATTACTATTCCAACAAGGAGATCAAGAATAGTATAGCTGAGTATGAATTTTAAACAAAAAAAGCTCTGTTTTGATACACAAGTTGTATAAGCAGAATATGATAGAACTGTGCCATCTGGAACTCAAAGGACATTATCATCTGTCTATCTGGGAGATTTCTTACTAAATAGGGTGTTTTCAAACTACTAGAGTATTTGCTCCTTTCAAACCCTGGTATCTTAAATGGTAATGAATTATTCAACTATATCATAGACTATTCTGTCTTCTGAGATAGAATATATTCAACACATTTCATTCTTTCTTTAACGTCCCATCATCGTTATGATGAATGATAACTACTACATCATAATGCCACAATGACCTTTAGGTTCGTTTTAGGCATGTGGGTTTTATTTCATTCATTGTCATAAGAACTTATACACATGAGGAGCTAATACGAGTGATCTGGCAAAAGTGCTCTGAGCTGTAGAGACAAACAAACAAGAGAAACCTCCTCTTTAGTGTGGAGAGAATATAAATAGAAAAGAGCAGGGCCAAGTAAAGGTCCTTTAGTTGGACTTCTAAGCTGGAAACTCAACTCTCCCTCTCTCATGGATTGGCTGCGTGGCCTGGAGCAAGGGATCCACATACGTAAAATTAGAATAACAACAGCTACAGGTCAGAGTCCGGGATTAAAAGAGGTATAATGTGTGCAGTGTTTAGAAGAATGACTGATCTGTTTAGAGATTATTGGTTATTAATGGAGGGAGCAGAAAAATTAACATCCAATTGTAATGTATACAGAAATGTGAGGAAGGTTCTTGGTGTCAGAGAGAATCTGGCTGGGAGAGGAGGAAGGAACCAAAGGGAAGTGGAGGTTAAAAAAAAAAGAGAGAGATTTGGGAAAAAAAAAAAAAGTCCTCTAAAAGGTTAATACATTAATTAAAAAGGATTTTATGGGATATATACACACACACACACACACACACACACACACACACACATTTACCATAATTATTGGTTCATCTTACCAGTAGCATCTGAGTTTGGCAAACTTTATTTCATTTTTACTATATCTATGTTACATTCATTATATTAGGCTTAAGAGTTTTATTATTTACTTGCTTATCCTTTTATCTATCCATCCATCCACTAACCCATTCATTTATTAAAATTTTCAAAGAACTACTGCAAATTGGCACTTTGATTTTGTGAAATCGTTATATTTAATATTAGCTCTCTGTTACCAAGATACTTTCAAGTTTATAGAACAGTTTCCCTCATAGGACAACATTAGTAAAAGTAAGGACTGAGGGGTAAGCTTTGCCAGACAAATTTTTAACACAGTAAGTTAAATAAAGTTAAACCTTTCTTTAATGCTGTGTATTTTTTTAAAAGATTTTATTTATTTATTTGACAGAGATCACAAGTAGGCAGAGAGGCAGGCAGAGAGAGAGGAGGAAGCAGGCTTCCTGCTGAGCAGAGAGCCCGATGCGGGGCTTGATCCCAGGACCCTGGGATCATGACCTGAGCCGAAGGCAGAGGCTTTAACCCACTGAGCCACCCAGGTGCCCCTAATGCTGTGTATTTTTGAGGAGACACAGTGTAAAGATTCCTTTTTGGAACCCCTGCTATTGCAGGTGGTTTTGAGAAATACAGTCTGGGTAATAGTAAATAATAAATTCGCAGCAATAACATCATTGCATGGATTTTGTGACAGGTTTCTTGGGCAAAGGCCTTTTCTACTTACTTCCTGGTTTTCAGTTTTGGTCAGCATAAAGTGACATGGCCACAAACTAAATTTCAATGAAAAAAGGGCACTATTTGTATGCACAGTAAAAAGCAGTTTTGATGACTGACCAAGTCCAAGTAGCAAGACAGGGGGCCATGTCCTGGGCATAGTGTGGCCATCTTGTAGGTAATGCCTTTGTACTGGGAGCACTGCCTCCCCTCAACTATACTGGGAGCACCCTCCAACCCCCAGCCAGAATGGATCATAGATACTATTTTGCGCAGCAGTTTTCTTCAAAGAGAAGACAAAAAGCTGTGAATAAGGGGAGGCCCTTGGGGTTCTCCAGGGCTTTGATTTTCATCCTGACTCTTTGAACTACATTGAACAGCCGTCTTTAAGTTATGAAATCCTAATTCAGAAACCCTGATCCAACTCTAGCAGAAATCTTAACTGTTCTAAAAGTGAAATCATTAGAATGTCATTGATCTGATTTATTATCATTTTAAAATGCTGAGCCAGAGACAAGATCCTTTCTCTCTTTCCCTAGAAAACCACTTGCCCCTTTGTATAAAATCAATGAGGTCATTCATCTGAGTGCAACTCTTCCTTGACACTCAAATCTTTCACTAAAATGCTGTTGTAATAATCTTAACATGGCTTTCTCAGCTTAGCTATTTTCCAGACAATTTAACCCACAGAGTTGAACCTAGAAAAATGTTAGCACTTAGGTTGAGATTTCCCAAAAGAATATACAGTAAGATGTATAAGACATAATTGCACCACTGTGGATTACAATAAGTACAACACACTATCAGCATCCAATCTTAAGTAGCAATGTCCCCAACCTGAAGACATAAGTAACAATTCCTTTATCACTGCAGAAGACAAACATGTTTCTGCCTTTAGCAAAAAATTGATATAGGAAATCCCAAGTGTACTTATGACTCAGGAAAAAGACACAACTGGCAAGTCTATTGTAAATAAACTTGATTTTGATTTTGGAATACATCAGTATGAGTGTATGGATGGACAAAAAGAAGGTAGGAAAGATGTAAAAATGTATTTTTTCTTAATAATTTGTGAATGATGTCATTGTTTTTTGCTCATTACTGTGTCTATTATAAATATAAATACATTAAATTAAATATAATAAATTAAATTAAATAAATTAAATTGGTACTTCTTGAACTTGCCTTGCTAACAACAGAGAGGACCATTTAAAAATGTATATTTGGAGGTTCTTACTCCAATTCTGTTGAATAACATCCATGAATTTGTGATTGTTATGATTAGGTATAGGGGAAACATTGCTTAAAACATCAAAAAGGAAACACTGACTTAAATTTTTGTTTCCACTTGTATATTTTCTTTTAGTTTAAATGTTGATGAAGCACTTAAACTGTGTTCCTACTAAGATCTCTGAGGGAAATGTGAGTGGATTAGATTAGTGTCTGATTTCAAAACCAACTAATCTAGTAAGGGAAATAAGTCCGATGTCTCAAGAAGAATTTTATAATAAAGGTATTATCTCCAATCTTGCATTTATTAAATCATTTCCTTATTCATTTATTTACTCAGTAAATATGTATCACTTACCTGTCACAGCATAGGCGTTATGTCAAATTAGGGGTCTCTAATAGTGAGCAAAAATAAGCACTCGTACTTCATCAAATTCCTACTCTAGGAGGGAGAAAGCCATTACACAAATTAGTAACATAGTAAGTATAAAAAGCAAGGTATGTTATGAAAGCAGTGAATGTGATCTTATGAGCACATAACATGCAAACAGTGATCTACTGAGATGGGGCCAGCAAATTTTTTCTGAGTAAATAAACTTGACCCAGGAATGACGATGCAGTAATGAGATGAAGGGAAGAAGGGAAAAATTCTCGGTCAACAACATGCTGTGCCAATGCCCTGTGGTCAGAGAAATCATGGGGCAGATAAATTACTATGGTTACTGGAGATAAAGAGGAAAGGAGACAATACAGTGAAGTAAGGTTGAAAAGATTAGACTAGTCAGGGTCTTCTTAATATACATTAAGGATTTTTGTCTTTATTTTTAAGATGAGTGTTCAGGAATGAGAAGGTGTGATAAGATTAACAATTAGAAAGGTTCACCTTGGCTGTGCTGTGGAAAATGACTAAAAGAAAACTGGATTTGCACAGATCTGTGGGAAGCTATTCAAAATGCTCCAAAAGGAGATAATAACCTAACCTAGGACTACAGAGATGGAGAGTAAAATGGCAGACAGACTTACAATGTATTCTGGAGGCCAATGCAATAGACCTTGTGATTAATTCATCACTAAGAGATATGGTAGGGCTAGTGGACAGCAAGGGAGAGAAAATATTAGGGATGGTGGTAAATTACCAAGGTAGAGAATGCTCAAGAGCACCAGGTGTGGGGAGGAAAAAGGGGGTATATGAAAATGGTGTTGCACATGATGAATTTGAGGAGTAGTCTGGACCAGAGATAGGTATTTTTGTGAAGCATCAAGAAATAGAGTAATGGGATGCCTGGGTGGCTCAGTTGGTTAGGCAGCTGCCTTCGGCTCAGGTCATGATCCCAGCATCCTGGGATCGAGTCCCACATCGGGCTCCTTGCTCGGCAGGGAGCCTGCTTCTCCCTCTGCCTCTGCCTGCCACTCTGTCAGCCTGTGCTCACTCATTCTCTCTCCCTCTCTCTCTCTGACAAATAAATAAATAAAATCTTTTTTAAAAAAATATAGAGAGAGTAATAGAAACTTTGGATGCAAATGAGATTGTCTGAGGATACAATAGAAATCAAAAAAAGCTCAGGACACTGTAAATAGTTATGTGGCCAAGAGGAGGAGATTGCAGAAGAGAGCCAAAGGTCAAGAAAAATACAGGTAGGATTCAGATCAGAGAGTGCAGGGACAAGATAACATGGGAGAATTTTTAAAAACTAGAGAAGAGTTATCAGTTGTTCTATACAGGAAGGATGCCTAGGTGGCTCAGTCAGTTTAGCGTCTGCTTTTGGCTCGGATTGGGATCCCAGGGTCCTAGGATCAAGCCCTATGTTGGGCTCCCTTCTGCCCCTCCGCTGACTTATGCTCCCCCCCAACAAATAAATAAAATCTTTAAAAAATAGTTCTATACACTAAAAAAGATGAACAAAGATGAAGCCTAGAAAAAAATCTACTGGATTTAGGGACACTGATATTACTGATGACACGTCGGCAAAGTGCTGTGGCTGGAAGTCAGATGACCCAGAAATAATAAGAGGATAATGGTGATGATGAGCACTGACAGCTGTTTTTGTTTGTTTTTTGTTTGTTTTAAGTCTGACTATAAAGAAGAGAGAAGAGGTAGTGTTGATTTCAAATGCCAGTCAACATCTCAAACACATTATTTCCCAAAACATCATCTTTACTGTTTTACTCATCCTCTTAATTTCCTTTCATGTTTTTTTTTTCTATTAAATGTACCTTGAGCCTCTCTGTCACAGAAGCTAAGAATCTTGCTTTAACTCATCTCATCCTCTCTACCAGGACTTCAGTGGTCCCATACCTCCCTGAGACAGGTGGAAATGGTCTCTAGAACCTTGAGCTCTCTTTCCCCTCTACCCAAATGGGCATGTGACTTTGTTTCAGTAGACGTTCCACCCTAGTTCCACCATTTAGTTAACAGCTTAACCTTCACTATGTAACATCTCTTGAATAGCTTGCTCAACTATGAGTTGTGCTTATTTCATAGATTTCTATGAAATTTGAATGAGATAATGAATCCTCAGGGCTCATTACATTTCTTGATCACTGTAGATCTCAATGATCATCAGTTGAATTTGAATTCAAGTCATCTATGCTTGATGTCTTTTATCCAGTGTTAAAATGAAACAATAGTTCCCAAATGGAGTTGATTATGGTAAGTTCTATGTCACCAGGCAGATTTTTAAGACTTAATTACAGTATTGGCCTCTCCAAGAAATGGAATCTTAAACCAGTCAATCAGGAATCACCTGATTGACACTAATTAGGTAATCTGCATGATAGACCCTGCCATCCCCTAAAGGAAAATAACTTCACAATAACCAACTTTCTTTTTTGCCCATTGGGACTTCCTTGTTCCTATTCCTTTCTGCCCAGGAAGTCTTTCATCTTGGACTGCTCCTTGGAGCTGCTTTCCATCTATTAGATTCAGTGCTGTCTGCAGTCAAATGCTCGACCCCTGAGCTATACCCCCGATTCAGTGCTGTCTGATTCCTAAGTCACTGAACACAGCACTCAACAAATGTTAACAAGGGTGCCTGAGTGGCTCAGTAGGTTAAGCCTCTGCCTTCGGCTCACGTCATGATCTCAGGGTCCTGGGATGGAGCCCCACATCGGGCTCTCTGCTCAGCAAAGAGCCTGCTTCCTCCTCTCTCTCTGCCTACTTGTGATCTCTCTCACTCTCTGTCAAATAAATAAATAAAATTTTTTTTAAAAATGTTAACAAAGCACTTAAACTATGTTCCAACGTAGACCTCTGAGGGAAATGTGAGTGGATTAGATTAGGATCTACTTTCAAAACCAACTATTCTAGTAAGGGAGATAAGACAGGTATCTCAAGAGGAATTCTATAATAAAGGTATTATCTCCAATCTTCCATTTATTAGTTCATTTAATTATTCATGTATTTATTCAGTTTCTACTAACTACATGTATAAATGAGTAGGAATGATCTAAAATGCAGGTAAGAAAATTAACCTTTAAATAGCAATTCAAATTAAGTTGAATCACAAAATATTCCTCTAAATTTTATAATAATCACATTACTTTAAAATAGATATGTAGTATGCTATTTCAGTCTAAGTATTTTGGGGGGGAGAATAAATATTTTATCCACTTTCCACTTGCTATGTAGATCTCAATTCTATTTTCAGGAATATTTTAATGCTAACATTGGAGAATGAGGTTATTTCTGTCTTTTCAACTCCCATCTTACCACATTAATCTGTAAGAACTGTAAATCCTTAGGATAGAAAGTGAAGCAAGGTCAATTTCCTAGACTCAACTAATTCAACCCAAGTATTCTTAAAACAAACAAAAAAGTAAACTGAGGGTAGATGAGTTTAAGTCATGTACATTATCCCTATCATTATTTACTGAAAGATTAACAGGTTAACTTTAAAATAATTTGATGATTTATAATCTTTTTCACTTAAGGAGAATTTTAAAAATACACTTGCAAACAGTGATGTGACAAAAATTAAAGTTTAGAGTTTATCTCTTATTTTTGATATTAAGGATAGGCAAGAGTATTCTATTCAAAGGAGCAGAGACATAATTTCCACTCACTCACTTGGACTTGCAAATTAGAAAGGAAAAACAAGCCTATCTATGAAAAAGTAAAAGAACAGGAGAAGAGAAAAACCAAGAGCCATTTTACCAAAGAATGGTGGAAAAATCATGAATTAATTTTTTTAAGTGTATATATTTTCCTTTGTGTGAATGATACATCTTTGAGATCTCAAACAGAACTAAACTAGAAAAAGGTGATCTAATAAAGTGAAAAAGAATAAAAAGAATATCTCTTTTACTCTCATTAAATTTTAGTATAAAATTGGAAAATTTCCAAGATCGGTGCAATGATTCTAGGGAAAAAAAAAAATGAGGTAGCAGTAATAGAGGTAGGTGATTTTAATACACTGTTGATTAACTGAACAGGGCATAAACAAAGAGAAAACATTTATGAGCTTGTAACTTACACAATAAATTGTAACTTTCTGGAGGAGAGGCACCTACTATCCATGGAACCCTGGCAGGGAATCATAGACAATATTAAGTGAGAGAAATCCTATTATCCACTCCCTCCTAGCTCTCCTAGACTGCTGTCTTTGAAGAAAATGATACCCTGGGATCAGTCAACTCAGCTCACTGCCAAGCCATGTCAGATCTAGAACGCCAATGTAGGATGCAGTCTCCTTGTGTTCAAACCCCAGCCCTACCGCTTGCTAAATGTGTGACCTCACCTCTGAGCTTCGCTTTCTTCATCCTTAATGTGTATGTCTTATTCTATTGGAGTTACTATCACAGAATACCAAAGACTGGGTGGTTTACAAACAACAGAAATTTGCTTCTCAATTCTGGAGGCCAGCATGCTGGAAGATTCAGTGTCTGAGGACAGCTTACTTCCTGGTTCACTCTTCACCACATCCTCACTTGTCAAAAGGGGGTGGGGCACAAGCCCATTCATGAGTATTCCACCCTCACACCCTCATCAC
>PISX010015509.1:0-49205 GCA_004024625.1 Mellivora capensis
AGAATCCTAGAGGAGAACATAGGCAGTAACCTCTTTGATATCAGCCACAGCAACTTCTTTCAAGATATGTCTCCAAAGGCAAAGGAAACAAAAGCAAAAATGAACTTTTGGGACTTCATCAAGATCAAAAGCTTCTGCACAGCAAAGGAAACAGTCAGCAAAACAAAGAGGCAACCCACGGAATGGGAGAAGATATTTGCAAATGACAGTACAGACAAAAAGTTGATATCCAAGATCTATAAAGAACTTCTCAAACTCAACATACACAAAACAGATAATCATATCAAAAAATGGGCAGAAGATATGAACAGACACTTCTCCAATGAAGACATACAAATGGCTATCAGACACATGAAAAAATGTTCATCATCACTAGCCAACAGGGAGATTCAAATTAAAACCACATTGAGATACCACCTTACACCAGTTAGAATGGCCAAAATTAGCAAGACAGGAAACAACGTGTGTTGGAGAGGATGTGGAGAAAAGGGAACCCTCTTACACTGTTAGTGGGAATGCAAGTTGGTGCAGCCACTTTGGAGAACAGTGTGGAGATTCCTTAAGAAATTAAAAATAGGGACGCCTGGGTGGTTCAGTTGGTTAAGCGGCTGCCTTCAGCTCAGGTCATGATCCCAGCGTCCTGGGATGGAGTTCCACATTGGGCTCCTTGCTCGGCAGGGATCCTGCTTCTCCCTCTGCCTCTGCCTGCCACTCTGTCTGCCTGTGCTCACTCTCTCTCTCTGACAAATATATAAATAAAATCTTTAAAAAAAAAAAGAAATTAAAAATAGAGCTTCCCTATGACCCTGCAATTGCACTACTGGGTATTTACCCCAAAGATAACAGATGTAGTGAAAAGTTGCCAAACTGTGGAAAGAACCAAGATGCCCTTCAACAGACAAATGGATAAGGAAGATGTGGTCCATATACTCTATGGAGTATTATGCCTCCATAATACTCCAGAAAGGATGTATACTCAACTTTTGTATCAACATGGACAGGACTGGAAGAGATTATGCTGAATGAAATAAGTCAGTATTTGTGGAGCATAACAAATAACATGGAGGACATGGGGAGATGGAAAGGAGAAGGTAGTTGAGGGAAATTGGAGGGGGAGATGAACCATGAGAGACTGTAGACTCTGAAAAACAATCTGAGGGTTTTGAAGGGGTGGGAGATGGGAGGTTGGGGGAGCCTGGTGGTGGGTATTATGGAGGGCATGTATTGCATGGAGCACTGGGTGTGGTGTATAAACAATGAATTCTGTTACACTGAAAAGAAATTAAATTTAAAAAAAAGATTTGATTGATAAACTTAGATCCCTTTAATTTTAAGGGTAAGTCATGTATTATTTATCCTGTTTTTTTACCTCTATTGCTTTAGTTATGCTTCAGCTTCTCTAATTGGTATCTGTTTCCTAAAAATCATCAAGTAATTTTATGGTTTCTCTGTACTTTTGACTATATTGTTCTTTTAGCCCTAGATAATTCCACTGATTTTCTGCCTATTGGAATGCTGTGCAATTTTTCAATATCTTCATCAGAAACCTAACCTATTCCATGATATCTTCCTCAACATGCTTTACCAGAATTAAGTATTCCTGTCTCAGTTTCTCCTACTCCCCCCCACTCCAAAAATTTAAACAATAAAAGAAAAAAAATCCTGTAGTTGTCCAAACACGCCATTACTGCCCTTTGCTTACCTTTTCCTTTTTCTTTTTTTTTTAAAGATTTATTTATTTATTTATTTATTTGACAGACAGAGATCACAAGCAGGCAGAGAGGCAGGCAGAGAGAAAAGAGGAAGCAGGCTTCTGGCTGAGCAGAGAGCCCGATGTGGGGCTCGATCCCAGCACCCTGGGATCATGACCTGAGCCGAAGGCAGAGGCTTTAACCCACTGAGCCACCCAGGCGCCCCTGCTTACCTTTTTCTATGACTTTTGGTCTTCCTGAATATTTTATGCAACTGGAGAACCACATTTAAAGACTTTGTATTCAGTTAATAGCACTTCTTCCAGAAATCATCCTCTGACCAGACAAGGTCAAGAACTTCTTTCTCAACAAACCTCAATGCTTTGTTCCTATTTGGGTTACTGCTCAGAAAACACTGTTTTACTTGTCTACACATTTGTATCTCCAGGTTGACTTTTAGTTTACAGTGTTAGGTACTGTGATGAACACTCATTAATATTCAATAAACAAATGTTTAAGTGGCTATAATTTTCTAGGCTCTGAGCTAGATTCTGGGGATAAAATGGCAAACAAAACAGATATACATTCTACATCTCATGAAACTTAAAAGAGGCATGGTAGGAAAGATATTTTAACCAAATATTCATTCTTATAATTAGGAAATTTATGATAATTGGTAATTAATATAATTATACTTAATAAAGTAGTAAATAACTTAATGTGGATTATACATTTATCATATCACTATTTTACACATCCTAGTGTTTCTTAGCTTGCACACTGATTACCTTTTCCTAAAAAATGTGGGCAGGGACTAATTATAGTGGTAATAGTGAGTAGCATAGTATCCTGTAAAAAGTAGAGTCATAATTCATTTTTTTTAATTTTTATACACTCGGGATGGGATAAGCCATTCCAAAATGAAGAGTTAATAAAAGGAAATATAAATTCTATAACATAAAAATAAAAATAAGACCACAATCAACACCTTTAAAACTAGAGAGTAACTATAATTTATATTACAAAAAAAGAGCTAATGTCCCTAATATGTAAATTTTCTACAATAAATAACAAAATACCAAAACCCAGCAGGAAAATAAGGAAAGGATGGTTCACAAAAAAGGAAAGTATAAATTGCTTTTAAGATTATGAAATGTGGGACGCCTGGTTGGCTCAGTTGGTTGAGCGGCTGCCTTCGGCTCAGGTCATGATCCCAGCATCCAGGGATCGAGTCCCGCATCGGGCTCCTTGCTCGGCAGGGAGCCTGCTTCTCCCTCTGCCTTTGCCTGCCACTCTGTCTGCCTGTGCTCGCTCGCTCTCTCTCCCTCTCTCTCTGACAAATAAATAAATTAAAAAAAAAAAGATTATGAAATGAGCTCAACTTTACTTATTACTAGGGAAGTGCAAATAAATCTACATAACGATAACTTTTTCACTTAGAATATAAAATTTTTTAAGGATTATTTATTTATTTATTTGACAGAGAGAGAGATGACAAGTAGGCAGAGAGGCAGGCAGAGAGAGAGGGGGAAGCAGGCTCCCCACTGAGCAAAGAGCCTGATGCCGGCTCAATCCCAGGACCCTGAGGTCATGACCTGAGCTGAAGGCAGAGGCTTTAACCACTGAGCCACCCAGGTGCCCCTAGAAATCCAAAAGTTTGATGATACACTCTGTTGATGAGAATATGGGAAGTAGGCACACACATTGCTAAGTAGAGAGTAAATTGTTACAAAACTTATAGAGGAAGATTTGCCTGTGTCAATTAAAATGTAAAATCTACTTATCTATCAGACTTCCCAAACTTCAGAACCATGAGAAATAAATGTTATTAAATAACCCACGAAGTCTACGACATTTTGTTATAGCAACCTGAATGGACTAAGGCAGTAGAGGATACCAATTTTAAGGTATTTAATTTTCCAATAGCAAGACATCCATATTAACCACACTATAAGTACTCACATTTGTTTACTAGTCCACTGCATTTTTGTAATTATAGAAAAAAATGTTATCCATAAAGACTCACAAAAGAATCTAGACCACTGTGTTTTACTCTATTTCACTATAGAAATGGAAATGTATAAAATTATACTTTAGGTTTTCAAATTCTAATACCAAATACAAAGCAGTATTGTTTATGAAAAGCCATAAAGAAAGAATTTTATAAGTGGATGGATGTGTAATTTTATGTTGCTCTAAAATGCTATGACCAAGACTATAAGCCCCGTGGAAATCTACTTTATTAGACTTCCTTTACAGCAGAATAAACAAAATCTTATCAGGTGTCAAATATCACCAAATCCAATTTCGTTAGAAAATAATGAAACAGAGAAATTCAAGTTGAATTGAAAATGAGTGTAGAGCCAGCCTCCCACCCTTCCAAGATGTGAATCACCTGCAGGGCAGCTGGGATATTAAGGTAATTACGAGCTCAGTGAAAATGATACCCATGACTAAGCATGGTATTTATATTTATACACAAATACATCTAATCAAGCAGATCAAAAACACACTAACAAAACCATTTAAATCTCACCAGGTCATCTAAAATTCCATGGCAGTTATTTAAATTAAGTTCTCCTAGTCATAACTACGGTAAATAGTCGTTTGTAATTGGGACAACGATAAGATTTACAGCAAACAACCATGTAATTTTTGCAAGTATAATAGTTAACTTTTATTGAGTATTCACTAGCTAATTAATCCTCACAACAATTTTGTAAAGTAGGTTATTTCCATCCCCATTTTACAGACTTAAAACGTTATATTCCAAAAACTTGTGACTACTCAGTGTTATATACCAAAACGGAAGACAGAGTCTGCCCCTCTGCCTGCAAAGTCTAGATTTTTTTTTTCTACTATTCTGTGCTGCCTCCATTGTATAGCCAGAGCTAATCTTCTAAAATTAGGTTAGAACTTATTTATTATAATGAGATAATACTACAGATAAGAAAACTGAGTCTGAAAATGTCTGAGGAACTAATTAAAAATCATACAGATTTGCCCTTCATGGAACAGAATCTCAATCAGATTAGGATTTATACTTTCACTTTTAAAAGGTAAGAATGTTCAAATGTATGCTTTAAAAAAAAAAACATGTATTATATGACATTATATACTAGATGAATCACATATTGAGAAAAGTATATAATACTTTTCAGAACACATTAACAGGATGGGTCATAGAAAAATATTATTCACATTTTACTTAGAGCACTAATTGCTTTCCCTCTGAAAAGTACTATTTCAAAATGTGAATTTATTAAATAATGTGTTGTTTTTGTCATCTGGTAATTCACAGAAAAGCAATTTTAAACTTCCGTCTTTCTTATATGTTTACTATTTGGATGAAGATGGTTAGTACAGTATAAGAGTCTGGACACTGGAACTAGTAACTACAGTTCTGATACTATTAATCCATTATTATCTGATACTATTTAACTATGCTCTGCCCCTGTCCGATGCCCATAAAATGGTGATTAAATTATGAAGTATTTACTCATAGGGTTGCAATGAGATTTAAATAATTTACCTAGAACTCACCTATAAAAGTACCTGGTTCATACTTGGTACTCAATAAATGTGAAGTCTTTAGTGCCTAGCACATAAAAAGTATTCTATTAGTTTTCAAATGTATACTTAAAAATCTATTTTACGTTTCAAATTTTCTTTAGAAGACTATACAATATCCAAAGTAATCATACACATGCATACACAGAAATCAGAAATCAGAAAATAAGTGAACACTTGGGATTCAGTTAAAAACACATTTTAAGAATTACATATATTTTATATTTTAGGTTTCAAATTACAACTAGCGTTAAATAGTCTAGACTGTAATTTTTAAAAAATTGTTTTGAATATTTCTGTGTAAAACTTTGTTGTAAAGTTTCTTGACCTTTCATGAGTCAATATACTGCTCATCTTGACTTTAATGAAAATTTTAGCTTAGGATAAAAGCTGGATTGGTCCATTCTTGTTACAAGTGACCATTTGGTCCTAAAGAAGATAATTCCTCAATTACTGTTAATACATTACTTTGTTACTTCCACAGCCTAAATTAAAAATACACATTACATAATAACTACAATGATTTGACAGTAAATGTAATTCCCAGGCAATTTATGAAACATATAATTACTACATGTTTGGATGTCAAGATTTTTTCATGTACTAGATAGGATGGTTTGATCAAACTAAAAGCAAAACCTTCCTAACACAAACTTTTAAAAAAGTATTTCCTTCGATTACTTTAAAAGATGAAAATTCTTAAAATTCTATTATGTTTAAAGTTTAACAATAATTATGAAGCAAAATAAGTTCCACCAAACATGCAAACTGTCTTTTTTCTAAGACAAGAAATTTGAAATGCACACAGTCTTTTCTAGTGTTTATAACTTAAGATACATTCATAAGTAATATCTTGTTTATAATCTATAAATTGGTTACGTATACTTCATTTAGGCATAGGATATTTTCATGTAAATAAGCCTATTTTAAATCATACTGGTCTTTTCAAGTAAAATTAATTTGACCATAAGTCATTTAACTGATATAAATAATACTAAAAGCTGATACTGATAAATAAGAACTATGATATGAAAACTCAATCACAATCACATCATAAAAATCACTCTCAAAAATGATTTATCAGTTCCTGTGGTAAATTTATTTTATTTTTATATGAAATATTTTCTTTCTCTACATAATCAAACAAATTCAGGGATAGTTACTAATCACTTTTATTATGTAAGAGATTTTATTTACTTCTGTGGAAATAAGGCATATTTTACTCTCAATGAACTTGGGTTTTGTATCAGCCCCTCAAAAATAAAACATCGTTATAAAGAAACCTGCAGTTCTCAAGACTTACTATGTGCCAAACACTGCTCCAAGTACATTAGATATCAAAATTCATGCGATATAATAATCCTATGAGAGAGAAATGACAATAATGCAACTAATGAGAATATTGAGGCAAAAGTGCTTAAAATCTTCCCATGTACAAATAGAAATTTTGATAAACATGAAATTGCTAGAGTGGTTGTAAAACAGTGAGGAGGGTGTGGATATTTTTTGTGAGATGTAACAAAATTGATCCACAGAGCTAAGATGACTGTTGACATAGATATTGAATTAGGATGGGAGGGGTAAACTGCGGGAGGACATTCCAGAAACGAACCCAGTTTCTGCTTAGCCGTCAAGCCTTTTTCTAAGATCCTCTCAGTCCATGAAGACCTCTGAGGGTGTTCTAGTCCCCCTTTGAACACCTTCTGTTCTCATTTATTTATTTTTTGAACAAACATTTACTGAGTACCTAAGATAGGGAATTTAAAGATGACAAACAGTCCTCTTTCTTGAAGAGTATGTAGTATAGTTTGCATCAGAATATTCAGCACTTATTAGTATAATATCATGTACCCTTTACTATTATTTTCTTACCAAGCTTCCTGCATTTCTAGCTACACTACAGGCTTTCTGGAGACCAGACCACATCAACTCCCCTGTATATGGACTTTCTCTGCCTGCTCTCTCCTGTAACATGAACTCTCCTGAAAATAGGGACTCAGTGAATGCTGCTTGGTTGATTTGGATATATTTTCTTTTGTTTTCTTAGACCATCTTTCGAAACAGATGGCAAGTAATTTTTTGTAGGCTAGAACTTTTATTTTTAAAATGCTGGTAAGATAAGTAAATAGGGAGAAACTACTCAGAAGAAATTGCAAGTAACTGCTTTGAATTCTAGAAGCTGTCAGCATTATTTGTGGCTTATAACATAATTTGTGGCATATAACATGTGTCTATAACATAAGTGCCTTGGCTTCATAAGCTATATGTTAGGCATAGTTTCAAGGCTAATCTTTAGAGAAGAAGAAATATTATAGGTAACTTTACCTATTTTTGCTAAATGAACCAATCTCTGATTATAAGGTTCCTAATGATGCCTACATTCTTTCTCTATCATCAACCAGACCTACTTTGGTATGTTTTTAGGAAAATCAATAAGATGCTTTGGTATGATTTTTTCCAGTAGAATTAAAAAGAGCATATTTATTATTATTATTCCATTTAAAATGATAGTTTTCTAGTATAAAAATATAAAGTAGAATGTTATCCTCATTTTCAGTGAATTTTTAGTAGCCACAACCATAAACACATCTTTATTTATTTGAAGATCTTGTATCTTAACAAGTTGACATTGATACCACTTCCAAAAATCTGCAGTCTTTCCAACTGCCTCTTAGGCCTATGTAAATTATTTACTCACTGCTAACACAAGCTGCTCTGCTGTCTTGAACTAGATCTGCTGCCCTAAAGGTTATATGTGTTTTGATTTTATATCCTTAACTTCTTTTGGATGGTTTACTAGATGTCCTGAAGTTAAAGTAATGGATTCTTCTCCCTTAATGCATCTTTTGTACCTACAAAGCCAAGGCCAAAATCTGTTTCAAAATACTGGAAATTTTTTTAAAAGCATTTACTAATCATTTAATTACAAATATTTAAAAAAAAAAGAATCCACAGACCTGTACCCCTGGGGCTAATAATATATGTTTATAAAATTTTTTTTTAATTATTTAAAAAAAGAATCAATCAATGGCTGTTTCATAATTACCACTATCCTCCTAAAGCTATGTTTGCAAATCCATGTGGGAAGCAAAATATATGTGTACAAAATTATTATTCAACAGTATGTGGCAGTAAGATTAAATAAAACTTACAATTAGGCAGTAAGACAACACAAAATAGAATAGCAGTGTGATACATCATTAGAGAAGTCAGAGGGGAAAGATGATCAGTTCAGGGTAGAAAAAACAAAGATTCCTAGAGCTCAGAAGGAAAAATATGGACATATGAAGGAAAAGAAATAATGTCCAATGTAAAGGCAAAGGCAGGAGCAAAAATATTCAAACATATAAGCATTAATCACTGTCTTAATTTTCTATTGCTGCTATTACAGATTACCTCACACTTAGTTTAAAACAATAGAAATTTATTATTTCACAATTCTGAATGGCAGCAATGACAAGGAATGTACCTCTATGTAATAATGGCCATATATGACAAGCCCACACCTAACATCATATTCAACTGTGGAAATCTGAAATCTTTTCCTCTAAGATCACAAATAAGACAAGGATCCCCACCCTCCTCACTTTCATTCAACACAGTATAGGGAGTTTTTGCCAGGTAAGAAAAAGAAATGAGCCATCTACATTGGAAAGGAAGAAGTAAAACTGTCACTATTTGCAAATAACAAGTCAGTTGTATTTCTATACATTAACAACAAACTATCAAAAAGAGAAATTAAGAAAATTCCATTTACAATCACATCAAAAATGATAAAATTCCCTAGGGATAAATTTAACCAAGAAGGTGGAAGACCTATACACTGAAAACTGTAAGTTATTGGTGAAAGACACTGAAGAAGACACAAAAATAAAAGATATTTCAAGCTCATGGATCAGAAGAATGTTGTTAAAATGTTCATACTACCTAAAGCAATATACAGATTCAATGTAATCTCTATCAAAGGTGCAATGACATTTTTTTCACTTAAATAGAACAAATAATCCTAAAATACACACACACACACACACACACACACACACGGATATAATATTCAGGCATAAAAAAGTAATAAAATCTTGCCATGTGTGACAAATTGAAACTTGCAGGAATTACGCTAAATGAAGTAAGCCAGAGAAAGACAAATACTGTGTGATTTTACTCATATGTAGAATCTTGAATACAAAACTGACATCATAGATATAGGGAACAGAATGATGCTTGCTCCTGGGGAAGGCGGTTGGACAGTACATGAAACAGGTGAAAAAGATCCAGAAGTACAAACTTCCAGTTATGACCTAAATAAGTCATGGCAATATAATGCACAGCATGCAACTATTGTGAATAATACAGATCATAAAAATTTTTTAAAAGCTCAAGATAGGTATATCTGGAAGGTGATATCCTGAAGGATTTCAAAGTCCAGAAAGTGGAAGTTAGGTATATTAAATTACATAGAAGAAATGGGCTCTACTGCAGGTTCTTCAGAAGGAAAGTAATTTCTTTTTTTTTTTTAAGATTTTATATATTTATTTGACAGAGAGAGATCACAAGTAGGCAGAGAGGCAGAGAGAGAGGTGGGGAAGCAGGCTCTCTGAGGAGCAGAGAGCCCAATGCAGGGTTCAATTCCAGGACCCTGAGATCATGACCTGAGCCGAAGGCAGAGGCCTAACCCACTGAGCCACCCAGGCACCCTGAAAGTAATTTCTTATTAAAAGTTTCTAGATGTGCAAATGAATTAAGAAATTATCCAACCCAGGACACCTGGGTGGCCCAGTCATTGAGCATCCGACTCTTGGTTTCAACTCAGGTAGTGATCTTGGGTCATGGGATCAGGCCTGCAGATGGGGCTAAAGTTTCTCCCTCCCTCTCTCTCTGCCCCTTGCACACTCTTGCTCTCTCTTTAGTCAATCAATCTTTAAAAAAAGAAAGAAAAAGAAACTCTCCAATCCAGGCACATCAACTGGATTTATAATTGATGAAAGAGCTAGGGTTAAACACATCCACACTTCTCTTCTCTGGAAGCAGCTATTATTCTTGCATAACAAAATATTATGAAAAGTATATTTTAAGAAATTTCAAAGAACCCAGAAAGGAAATGATTGGTGAGATAATTTCAAGAACCTACATTACAGCAAAATCACAGAATTATGTAAAATTATAAAACTCAAAAAATCTTCAAACTGGCAATGGATAATTAACTCTGCATAACCATAATCATTTAAGTTTAGGATCAAGGGACTTAAAACATGCCAATTAAAGACTTAGAAAGTTGTATTAAAATATCAGGTTAATTAATAAATTGATATTTTAATGATCACAGGTTATGGGGAGAAACAAGATAAATTACATGAAGGCAACTATAAAACTCTACATTCCTGCTGCCTTTGTTCACTCTTATTCTTTTCTTTATTTCATCTGCCATAATAAAATAACTCAGAAAATATTTATTATCAGAAATTATTTATTATTACAGTTATTATCATTGGTATGGTTGGGTACTTGCTATCTGAGAAACGTCTTTTGCCAAATAGGTTCTTCATCTTGCAAAAGACTCAAGTCACCAAAACATAAAAGCACAATGCCCAGTATATTTTTCATAAAGTTCATTCAAGTGTTTTGAGAAAGGGAACATAAAAATGGCCTTTAAAAAAATTTATGATAGATCAAACAATGATGTGAGTAAATTTCATTCTCTATTCCCTTGTCAGATCATATTGCTCTTCAAGTTATTACATGCATGGTGAAAATAGTAGAGAGTATTTAATGTTTTAAATGGGGGCAACTTTTAGGTTGAATATAAGAAGTGAAACTGAAATTATTATCCAGTAGGAATAACAATAAGATTTCTTACAAAGCATTTGATTAGGTAACTTTTTGGAAATAGGAGATGCTGATAAATTTCAAGTTAAAAAATATACATACACAAAAAGGACAACCAATATAAATGTGAGATATTTGCTATATTTTCTCCTCTCCCCTGTTATATTAATCTAGTAATTCTGCTAAGGGTAAGCAAATTTTTCAAGGAAAAGATTTTACTGTTAATGTGCTCATCATTTTTCAGGTATCTACAGATAATATAATAAAAAGAGTTTCCATTATATTTATATGAGTATTAAGAAAAATAAATTACTAAATCCTTTACTTTGGGAGTAATATTCATTGATCACAATATACTTCAGGTTGTCATAAAGTTTTGAAGGCATAAACAGTATTACATGGGAAGAGTAAAATGCTGTATTTGTAACTGGAATAAAGGTTTTGAAATGACTTTTAAAAGTCTTGTTAAGTAGAACATATGGAGATGTGAAGGGAATTTTATTAACTTAAAAAAATGGGAAAACTATAGAAACATCTCAATCTGGAAAAAGAAAATAAAACTAGGTCTCATTGGAAATGTCAGTGTAAATTAAATCTCATTAATGACCTACAATGAATGGAGGCAAATAGAACAGGAAAAATTATGTAAATCAAGGTTAAAAGGTAGTAAGATGAATATGTTGGACAACATGAGGGCATGTTAAATGGTAATTAAAATCGTTCAAGTAAATGTCTGCATCAAAGATGAGCCATTTAATTGTTCCTAATGAAAAGTTCATTAGGATGACTGTTTAATTTTTATTGAGGCTGGCAAAAAGGTTTACTGTTATAGATGATTTTCTATTTTGGTCTTAGCCAATGCATTTGAGTATATTTATACGAATCCAGAGAAAGGCCAAGTGAAGAGCATTTGTTTAAGTTTCAGGTGACTGCTTTGTTGAAATGGAGTATGATATACATGGATGGAAATTGTTCTCCTCACAGTAAATAAGATGCTAGGGAAAAGCACAGAGTATCTGAACTGTGAACATCCAGCTCTGATCTGAGGGCACCCTTTACCACTACCTTTGCCGATAAAATACAGAAGACCATGCTCGGTTTACTCCTCTGAAAGTCATCATGTCTAGTCAAAATTCTTAAAGCTATACCTCCAAAACCATCAGGAAGTTTATATAAATGTTACCCTAATCGCTATACCATTCTGCCATTGTGATATATAACATTCTCCCTTGTTTCTAACTGAATGTTATATAATCTGGTCTTCATAGATATAAAGTATATAGAGACTATAAAAGATCTAGAAATAGGCCATGGAAATTATTGAATGACCTAATAAATAAATAAATAATAAAAAGAGAGAGACAGAAGGTATTTAGATGGCTATGAATACATATTTTAGATTGCATGCAAATCATATTTAAGAAGAAATTTACCTTAAACATTTTTGAGGTGTAAGTGAAGGATTGAGGACCAGAAAAATAAAATGGTAAAGATATTTTAAAAAGTTTAATGCAAATGGACATTTACTGGAATATACTTGCCTATAGCCAAAGAAGTTGTCGCAAAAGGGCAAAATCTGGAGGATATAGCCAAGTGTTTTGTTACCAGAGACACAAGTGTATCTCCCCGCATGAGATTCAGTATTCAATAGATGCTCGCTTTATAATTTATAACAATGAAAGTATACTGAATTGTACAATTATATGAAAAATGTTCTTAAATTACATTTTATTATTTTCATAGAAACACATTTGAAAATTTGTCTTCATAAAAGGTGGAAAGTTTTTTTAAATTTTGTCAGAAAAATGAGAAGGAGAAAAGAAAATTTACTTTTCATTTGTTTCTCACTTGGTTTGATGTTGCATTGTCACTATTATTATCTGGTTATAAACAGATAGTTTTATTTAACAATTTTTTCCTTACTGCAGGTAAAGCTATGAGTGCTCTACCCATTCAGCTCTGTGCTAAAGAAATCCTATGCACACTGTCCTGAGGACTTGTTTCTGGCCTAGAGCACCATTAGCTTCTGTGCTGGGAAGCTAGAAGTACTGGATCAACAGCTCTCACTCAAACATCAGTTGACCAGTGAGAAATGAGGAGTTAGTGAATATATTCCCCAGCTCTCTAGCCCTTGAGATGGGATAACTCTGAAGCTTGCCCTGTATACTACTCCCAAAGTTCTTCAGTGGGATTGAACTCCAAACACCTACAGTTCTAAGTGGCTATGAACTTGCTCTACAACTTTCTTTCCTTATGCTTTCATTCCCACACCTACTCCTGGCATTTCCCAAGATTCTCTCCCAAAGAAACTATTTGAAGTTGAATCTATTTCAGGGTTAGCTTCTGAGGGAACACAAACCAGAACATGTAGTTTCTTCATGTGAAAACTGGAGATGATAATATCAGTCTCAAGAAGGTATTGTAAGACCTGTCAGAATGGCTAAAATTAACAATAAAGGAAACAACAACAGGTGTTGGTGAGGATGCAGAGAAAGGGAACACTTTAACACTGTTGGTGGGAATACAAACCGATGCAGCTACAATGGAAATCAGTATGGAGGATCCTCAAAAAATTATAAATAGAACTACCATATAACCCAGAAACTGCTAGACATTTACCCAAATGACACACAAATACTGATTCAAAGGGGCACAAGCACTCTGAAGTTTATAATAGTTTTATCAACAATAGCCAACTTAGGAGAGAGTTGATGGTGACTGAAGAACAGGTAGAGAAGATGTGGTACATATATACAATGGAATATTACTCAGCCATCAGAAATAATGAAATCTTGCCATGTGCAATGATGTGAAGGAGCTAGAGTGCATTATGGTAAGTGAAATAAGTCAGTAAGAAAAAGAAAAATACCATATTATTTCACTCAAATGTGCAATTAGAAATGTGCAATTTAAGAAAGAAACCATATGAACATAGGTAAAGGGGGAAAAAAGAGAGAGTAAAATTAACCATAAGAGACCCTTAAGGATAGAGAACAAACTGTGGGCAGAGGATGGGCCAGATGGGTGATGGGCATTAAAGAGGGCACTTGTGTTGAGCACTGGATATTATATGTAAGTGATTAATCATTAAGTTCTATTCCTGAGATCGATATTACAATATATGCTAACTAACTACAATTTAAATAAATATTTGGGGGAAAATAAGTACTGTGAGCATTAAATTAGATCATTTAAAAGACCTACTGCATAGAACTTAATAAGGAGCTATCTTGTTCCATCCTTAATCTTAGATGAGCTACTTCCAAGTAGTAATTGTTGAATGGCTAAATTAGATTGTGTTCGGGTAAAGTTATCCTAAAGATTGAAAAGGTTTTATCCCCACATGCAGAAACTTCCTATAGTAACAGACAGGGGGATTCAGTCTGGATTTTGCAAAAGTAGTAAACAATACAAAATAAAAACGTGTGCTAACACTCTTTGAAACAAAGCAAACAAAAAAAGACATTGATTCTATTGAAAGTGTTAAGGTTCCAGTGTTTTGAGAGAATTTTAAAAAGTGAAACTACATGAATATATTTCTAACATCATGCATGAACCATTCGGTAGTACTTATTTTATTATCTGTGTCTTTTTAATAAACTATGAGTCTCCACACTGTTTTCCAAAGTGGCTGCACCAACTTGCATTCCCACCAACAGTGTAAGAGGTTCCCCTTTCTCCACATCCTCTCCAGCACACGTTGTTTACTGTCTTGTTAATTTTGGCCATTCTAACTGGTATAAGGTGGTATCTCAATGTGGTTTTGATTTGAATCTCCCTGATTGCTAGTGATGATGAACATTTTTTCATGTGTCTGATAGCCATTTGTATGTCTTCATTGGAGAAGTGTCTGTTCATGTCTTCTGCCCATTTTTTGACATGATTATCTGTTTTGTGTGTGTTGAGTTTGAGAAGTTCTTTATAGATCTTGGATATCAGCCTTTTGTCTGTACTGTCATTTGTGAATATCTTCTCCCATTTCATGGGTTGCCTTTTTGTTTTGTTGACTGTTTCCTTTGCTGTGCAGAAGCTTTTGATCTTGATGAAGTCCCAAAAATTGTGTAGAGATTCCTTAAGAAATTAAAAATAGAGCTTCCCTATGACCCTGCAATTGCACTACTGGGTATTTACCCCAAAGGTACAGATATAGTGAAAAGAAGGGCCATCTGTATCCCAAAGTTCATAGCAGCAATGGCCACAGTCACCAAACTGTGGAAAGAACCAAGATGCCCTTCAACAGACAAATGGATAAGGAAGATGTGGTCCATATACACTATGGAGTATTGTGCCTCCATCAGAAAGGATGAATATCCAACTTTTGTATCAACATGGATGGGACTGGAAGATATTATGCTGAGTGAAATAAGTCAAGCAGAGAGAGTCAATTATCATATGGTTTCACTTATTTGTGGAGCATAGCAAATAACATGGAGGACATGGGGAGATGGAGAGAAGGGAGTTGGGGGAAATTGGAGGGGGAGATGAACCATGAGAGACTGTGGACTCTGAAAAACAATCTGAGGGTTTTGAAGGGGTGGGAGGGAGGGTTGGAGGTTGGGTGAACCTGGTGGTGGGTGAACCTGGTGGTGAGTATTATGGAGGGCACATATTGCATGGGGCACTGGGTTTGGTCCATAAACAATGAATTCTGGTACACTGAAATTTAAAAAATTAAAAAAAATATTTAAAAAATAAAAAATAAACTATGAGTCTTTCAGGAATAGGACTTTTTAAAACATTTTTTATTTAAATTCAATTAATTAACATATATTACTGGTTTCAGAGGTACAGATCTGTGATTTATCAGTCTAATATAATACCCAGTGCTCATTATATCACGTGCCCTCCTTAATATCCATCACCCAGTTGTCCCATCCCTCCACTACCCTCCTTTCCACCAACCCTCAGTTTGTTTCCTATGATTAAGAGTCTCTTATGGTTCATCTCTCTCTCTGGTTTCACCTTGTTTTATTTTTATCTCTTTTCACCTATGGTCTTCTGTTTTGTGTCTTAAATTCCACTTATAAGTGAGATCATATGATAATTATCTTTCTCTGATTAACTTATTTCACTTAGCATAATACCCTCTAGTTCCAGCCACATCATTAAAAATGGCAAGATTTGTTTTCTTTTTCTTTCTTTTTATGCCTGTATAATAAGGAATAGGACATTTGTTTTTTTTTTTTTTTCATCTGGAACATCAAAAGTTACACATTTGATGAAAACTGAATGGACTCTTAGGTGGATGGAAGTACATTCTTGGAAATCCTTAAATATTTACACTTATTTTAAAAAGGGGAGAGATGCTGTCAAAGATGAATCTAAACTACATTGACATAATATATTTTCTCATTAAATTTATATGGAATCTGTTGAAAATAGAGCACATTTTTACTCATGGACTTTGACATGTGTTTGTTGGGAGGCATAAATGGCCTCCCTCATACTAGTATCTCTTTATTCTTTATGATGAAAAGAATAGGAATTCAATTTCTTATTAAGGAAAATAAATTTTCCAGACTGGATAGTCAACTATTTGAAGGTATAAAGAGGAGTGGTTTTGGTTCCTATTCACAGGAACCAAAGATATTGAGGTTTTGCACTTCGTACCTCACATGACCATTTTATTAGAATTGTCTGTTCATTCTGATCAGAGTAGACAGCCAATCTTTTGTTGTCCACCTCTCTGTGTGCATGTGACAATATGAGATACAAAGTGGCAGTGAGCCCTTGAACTCTTAGGGATTTATTTGTCAAGAGTGCTTTTTAATTCTGGATACAACATGCTTATAAACACATGCCACTCTCCACAGACTTCATGTTAACAAGACAAGGTTTTTTTTGCCAGTTACATTTGTATGTAACCTGTTTCTGAAGTGTTGCTTTCATGTCTTAATTTTCAAAACCCTTGGGAGCTTTAATGATTTGGATATAGAGTTATTTAAAGCAATTTGTATACATATTTTATTCCTTCTGGTTATTTATTTTTCTTGTTGTCGCTTAGAAAAGGCCAAGCATGAAATTGGAGCTGCAAAGCAAGAACAAATTTATTGATATGAAACTGCTCTGAAAACTCAATAGGTGTGCAGCAAAGCAAGAAGGGTAAAGGGGCTGAATAATTCATTGAACCTTTAAGCATCAATAAATAACACTTACAGTGAGAATTGTCTGCTTTGCAACATTAGGTATGAAATGTGAGCGTAAAATGAAAGACATCTTTGAAGTGCCATATTGTGAGAATATTTGAATAAACAAAGGTTGTTTTTCATTAATAATTCTGTGGATAACAGCACCAGGAATAAAAAAAATTCAGGATTGGGAAATTCATGTTATTCTGTGTAGTGTCTCAGATTTTATCCACATAGGTCAAACGAGTTAATATTTGGATAACAATCTAATACAAGCAGAATATGTTCTTTATACATAATGGCACACCATGATGAAGACATTATCATTGTAACTATAAATTTAAAGTCATTTCCTTACATTCCAGGAAAAAAAAATGAATAGATTGTAAGATGTACTTAAAATCATGCAAATGTCATATCCTTACATAATACACTATAGCTACTACTACTTTTATTGCCAACTATATTATTACTAGAGTACATTTGTGGATTTGTTTACTTACAGAAATATCAGTCCCAATGGTGATGAATAAACATTCAGCAACTTTAAAAAAGCAGACAAAATACTGACACAATTTTCAAAATAGCTCTCAATAAAAATAACAAACTTCATGTAGAGAAACAAATTAAGAGATAAATTAACCAGAATATGAAAAAACAATATGGCTTAGTGCAGCAGTGTGAGCTCATGAGTAAGATGACTCAGCTACCGTACTTACTAAATTTCTTAATTTGTACTAAACATCTCTTATTTGGAGATGTTACTATTAATTTTATTTTTATCTATGCTAGTAAGTTCCCCTACATCCCATAGATTTGTTGTGTAGCTAAGAATATAATTCATATATCTTAGAACACACATATGTAATTTAGATTATTAAACTTCATTAGACATTCAATAAATATTAGTTATTTTATTTTATCGTTATTAGCAGTAAAAATTTTAATGCCTTTGACAATTAAATAGAAACAAAGAAATCACTTTCCATATGGATAGGCATGTGTATTAAGTGAAACAAGAAACAAAGAAACGCCAGCACAGTGTTGGAACTAATAATCACTCTCCAAATATTTTTTTCTCTCCTTCCTTTTCCCCTTTCCTTTATCTTAATATAAAACAATCAGTTGTAATTATGACTTTAAATAGCTATAAATAGTTTCTGACTTTTGAAAGGGTTTTGTCTGTAACTGTATCCAAATGAATGATCTGATATTTTTAGTGGCATGAACAATCTATATCACTTAGTTTGTGCCACTTCTTTTTTTTTATATGTACCAAAAAAAGCCAAATGATCAATTTAGGTAGATGGAATAATATACCCCTGACTTATTCAGAAATTAAGTACTATATAATTGAATTTTGGAATAGATTCAAAATAGGCATTTCACAAGCAGCTGATATTTTATTTTTCTAGATATTTGAGTATGCTATATAGATGATGATTCCAAAAACTCTATTAGACATATGACTTGCAGTTACAGTTTCAGAATGGAAACACAAAGATACTGTGAGGTTCTAGAGACCAACACGATTATAAATATTTTAGCTACTATTAATGAGTATGATTGTATTTGTTTCTATTTGACATAAAATATAAATGAATGGTTTGCTATTTTAAAGACAATTACTCACTCAAAAATGATGTGGCCTAGATGATAAATTGATAACATACAGATATATTAATTAGTCTACAGGACATAGCAAAGAAGAACGGATAAGAAAGCAATGCAAAGAAAATTAAATTGCATAAAAGTCTACTATGTAATTTCTATTTTAGTTTTTAAAAGATACTAATGAAAAGAAATATGAATCTTTGAATCTGAACTCTTCTTAACTCTACTTAACTTCAGTACTTAATGCTACTTACTTTTAAAGATAGGGATATAAAAATTTTAAAATCAATAAAATGATTTATGGAATTCGAAGAAAAGCTTTAAGGAAAGAGCTGAATGATTAATTTGTTTAGTCTGAGAAAGAGACTGTTAATATGTCAGAAATTCAGTTTTTAGAAAGGTGAAGCAACAGGGGGCCTGGGTGACTCAATCAGTTAAGCATCTGCCTTTGGCTCAGGTCATGAAATCAGGGTGCTGGAATAGGGTCCCATCTAGGGCTCCCTGCTCAGTAGGGTATCTGTTTCTCCTTCTACCCCTCATTCCCTGCTTGTACTTTCTCATTCTCCCTCTCTGTAATAAATAAAATCTTGAAAAAAAAATAAAAATAAAAGGGTGAAGCAAATTGCATAGGCAATAAGTGATAGCAGTTGCATATTTGAATTCTAGAGAAACAGAAGTTGTAGTCCTACCATGATGTAAGAAAAAAAAAGGCAGCGATTCAAATCACTGTCTTTCTCAAGTCAGAAAATCAAATCATTTTAATGAGACTCAGAACCAGGGAATTGTTTATTTCAGATCTATGTAAATTCGACCCATTTACTTTATAAAGTGGGAAAGTATTGAAAATATGCTTAAAACAGAAAAAAATAGGAGTTAAGAGGAAGAGAGAAGAAAATTAAGAAGAAATGGTGAATTGCTGAAAAATCCTGTTCATTATTTCAGTGTGAGTACATATTTACCTTACATGTGACAAATTTGGACTGCCAGGCAATTGGGTGGTGTTAGCACAGGTCTATATTTGCACCTTCCTAAGACCTCACTAAAATGTTAAGAGAAACAAAAATAAATCTATAAAAGAAAATAGAATTGAGAAAAAGCACAACAAATAAGATATCATAGTACACAACATAGTAGTGGATGTCTTGACTTCAGCAATCAGACAACAAAAAGAAATAAAACACATCCATATCACCAAGGAAGAAGTCAAACTTTCACTATTTGCAGACAACATGATACTCATGTGGAAAACCTGAAAGACTCCACCAAAAAATTGCCAGAACTAATGCATGAATTCAGCAAAGTTACAAGGTATAAAATCAATGTACAGAAAAATCTGTGACAATTCTATACACAAATAATGAAGCATCAGAAAGAGAAAAAACCGTAAGATACCCAGGAATAAACCTAACCAAAGAGGCAAAAGATCTTTACTCTGAAAACTATAGAACACTGATGAAAGAAATTGAAGAGGGCACAAAGAAATGGAAAACATTCCATGCTGATGGATTAGAAGAGAAAGCATTGTTAAAATACCCATATTTCCCAGAGCAATCTACACATTTAATACAATATCTATCAAAATACCACAAGCACTTTTTACAGAACTAACAATCCTAAAATTTGTATGGAACCACAAAAGACCCAAATAGCCAAAGTAATGTTGAAAAAGAAAAGCAAAGCTGAAGGCATCACAGTTCTGGACTTCAAGCTATAATACAAAGCTGTAGTAATCAAGACAATAGGTACTGGCATAAAAACAGACACATTGATCAGTGGAAGAGAACAGGAAACCCAGAAATGGACCCTCAGCTAACATTTGACAAAGCAGAAAAGAATACCCAATGGAAAAAAAGACAGTCCCTTCAACAAATGGCTTTGGGAAAACTGGAAAGCAACATGCAGAAGAATGAAACTGGACCACTTTCTTACACCACATACACAAAAATTCAAAATGGATGAAAGACCAAACTGTGAGACAGGAATCTATCAAAACCCCAAAGTAGAACACAGGCAGCAACTTCTTTGACTTTGGCCACAGCAACAGCTTACTAGACATGGCTGCAGAGGCAAGGGAAACAAAAGCAAAATAAACTACTGGGACCTCATCAAGATAAAAAGCTTCTTCACAGCAAATGGAACAATCAACAAAACTAAAAGGCAACCACAGAATAGGAGAAGATATTTGCTAATGACGTATTGAATAAAAGGTTAGTATCCAAAATCTATAAAAAATTTATCAAACTCAACACCCAAAAAACAAATAATGCAGTTAAGAATTGGAAAGAAGACATAAACAGACATTTTTTTTTCCCCAAAGAAGACATCCAGATGGCTAACAGACACAGGAAAAGATGCTCAACATCACTCTTTACTAGGGAAATACAAATCAAAAGGGCAATGAGATACCACCTCACACCTGTCAGAATGGCTAAAATTAACACCAGAGGAAACAAGAGATGGTGGTGAGGATGCAGAGAAGGGGGAACCCTTTTACACTGTTGGTGGGAATCCAAACTGGTGTAGCTACTCTGGAAAACAGTACAGAGGTTCTTCAAAAAGGTAAAGGTAGAACTACCCAAACCCAGCAATTACACTACTATGTATTTATCCAAAAGGATACAAAAATACAGATCCAAAGGCGTATGTGCACCCCAACGTTTATAGCAGCATTATCAACAATAGCCAAATTATGGAAAGAGCCCAAGTGTTTATCAACTGATGAACAGATAAAGAAGAAGTGGTATATATATACAATGTGATATTACTTAGCCATCAAAAAGGATGAAATCTTGCCACTTGCAATGATGTGGGTAGAACTAAGATGTATTATGCAAAGCAAAATAAGTTAGAGAAAGACAAATACCATATGATTTCACTTATATTTGGAGTTTAGGAAACAGAATGGATGAATAGGTGATAAGGGGTAAAAAAGAGGACGGGGAGGCAAACCATAAGAGATTCTTTTCTTTTCTCTTCTTTTCTTTTCTTTTACGATTTTATTTATTTATTTGATAGAGAGAGATTACAAGTAGGCAGGCAGACAGGCAGAGAGAGAAGGAAGCAGGCTCCCCGCAGAGCAGAAAGCCCCATGTGGGGCTCGATCCCAAGACCCTGGAATCATGACCTGAGCCGAAGGCAGAGGCTTAACCCACTGAGCCACCCAGGCACTCCTAAGAGATTCTTTATGATAGAGAACAAGCTGAGGTGGGTGAGTAGGGGATGGGTTAAAGGGGTGGTGGGCATTAAGGAGGGCACTTGTTAGGATGAGCACTGGGTGTTGTATGTAAGTGAAGAATCACTAACTCTTCTGCTAAAACCAATACTATATTATATGTTAACTAAACAAAATTTAAATAAAAATTCAGAAGAAAAAAAAAGAGAAAACAAAAAGGATTAAAATTAGAATAAAAAGTTGGATTTGAAAGCTGATAAACAAGTGTTAACTGAGCAGATCAGATAAAGTTAAAATCTGAACTTTGGAGGCAAGAAGCTAATAAAAAAGAAGCAGCTTGGTTAAGTGTCTGACTCTTGATTTTGATTTTCTCTCAAATAAATAAGATCTCAAATAAAATCTCAAATAAATAAGATCTTTTAAAAAAAAAAGTACAGGGGCGCCTGGGTGGCTCAGTGGGGTAAAGCCTCTGCCTTCAGCTCAGGTCATGATCTCAGGGTCCTGGGATCCAGGCCCGCATCGGGCTCTCTGCTCAGCAGGGAGCCTACTTCTCCATCTCTCTCTGCCTGCCTCTGCCTCTGTCTCTGTCAAATAAATAAATAAATAATAAATAATCTTAAAAAAAAAGTACAAATTACATTAGTATTAGATAAAATGCTGGGAGTATTAGCAAATACTAAGAGAAATCATGAGATATAAAAAAAGAAACACCTAATTTTAAGAAGGGGGCATAGAGGTACATGGGAAAGGACTAGCCATAGACCCTGAACAAAAAAACGATGAAGTATTTCAGGAAAAATGGGAAAGAGGGCACGTGGATGGCTCAGTTAACCACTGAGTTTAAATGCTTAGTGGTTAGAGAACCAAGTACCTCTGGGTACAGACAGAAAACTGGGCTTAAAATTGATCTTTTTTACAGGCATAACTCATAATTATGAATTTCTTAAAATTTCCTTTCACTTCTTACAAATGTTTTTCCTCCTACTAGGGTAATTTGGCACATGAAGCAAATAAAACTATCTCTACTTTTATCTAGAGTTACATACTTACTTCTGAACTACAGAACTAGTATTTTAGCTTATACGTATTTGCACTGTCTTTAAAAGTAAATTAGTTATTGGGTTATGCATAATCACTCACTCTATGAGTTGATACATCCCTCCTTTAAGGATTCTTTCCCATATTTTTAAAGATCTTATTTATTTATTTATTTTAGAGAGAGAGAGAAAGGCCACAAGATGGGGGAGGGTCAGAGGGAGAAGCAGAGTTCCCACGAGCAGGGAGCTTCATGCAAGACTAGATCCTGGGACTCCAGGACCATGACCTGAGCCTAAGGCAGTTGCTTAACCAACTGAGTACCCAGGCACCCTCTTTCCCATATTTTTTTTAAAATGCTTCATCAATTTTTTGTTTAGGGTCTATGTCTATTCCTTTCACATGTACCTCTATGCCCACTTCTTAAAATTAGGTTTTCTTTTTTTCATACTTCATGACTACTCTTAGTATTTGCTAATACTCCCAGCATTTTATCTAATTCTAATGTAATTTATACTTTTTTTTGAAGATCTTATTTATTTATTTGAGAGAGAAAGAGCGCCAAAATCAAGAATTGCTCATTTAACTAACTAAGCTACCCAGGCGCCCCTTGCAATTTATACTTTATATCAACATCTTGGATTCAGTTTTCTCTTAGGCTCTGGACAAGTGTTTCTCAAAGAGAAATTATTCTGATCATCTGTGAGCTAAGAAACTTGTGTCAAAATGTAAATTGACTGATAAGAAGCTCTGAGCATAGGTCAGGTAAGGTTTTTTTATTTGTTTTGTTTTGTTTTTGGTAGTAAAAGTTACTTGATGAAGGATGCAGTCTGCTCATTGGCTTTCTAGTACAAATCCCTTTCTTTGGGGGAGTAAAACTCTGGGCAGCACTGCATTAGTACCGTGGAACTGTCTACCAAATATCTCTAAATAGTTGTCCACAGTTGCCTCCAATTCACTTTTTAAAAAGTAATAATAAATAAAGGAATCCTTTTCATTCCATGTTCTCTTTTTAATGGATAGCAACATTTCAATAATAATGTTATCTTGTACCTTAATGAATTAATTGTCTGGTGAATGGTAATAACCATAAACCCAAAACCTTAGGGGTAGGGTTTCTTCCTCTTTCCACATCACTGTGCCCTCTCCCTTACTTTTATCTTATCTATTTGATTTTTAGTTATCTCTTACATAAATCACCATCACCATTATCCTTGAATACTTTTCATATCTTAAAAATAAATTGTTTATATTTAAACTTTAAACTATTTTAGTATATGTGCTGCCAAAGTGAGCACAACCTTAAACTATTTTAAATGTAATATTTAAATTACATAAAGTTTAAGCAACTTAACCTATCATAAAAACTCCTAAAATTGCCTTTTTCATCTGGTTTTCTTCCTTTCCAGTTCTTCTCCCTCTATATAACAGAGTTACCTTTCTAAAATGCAAATATCATGTTACTTAATTGCTGTAAGTTTTTCCCATGGCTCTCAAATACTTAATAATAATGAAAACAAAAGGCATAACAGTAAAACTACTAAGCTTATATTGAGTGCTTACCATGGGTTCACATGTAAACATCTATAGACATACTTTAACCCTCAAAATGATCTATATACTCACAATTTTATAGATGAAAAAGCTGAATCTGAAAAGTTTAAATAAATTACACAATATTACACAGGTAGCAAGTGAAAAACTAACACAGGCAGTCCAAGTCTGGAACTTTTAGCACATAGAATGAATTTTTGTTCAAGATACAAGATACAAGAAGATACAAGACACTTAATTTTCTAGACCCTATCTGCAGGCTCATTCTGCTCACTTACATCTCCTTCGCAAACACTATGCCCTAGCCACACCAAACTACTGAACTCATGTGCACTATATCATGTCACTCTATTGTTCCATGTCATCATATTTGCTCTTACTTTATCACTATCACTCTCCTTTATACATGGAAAATTTCTAATCATTTATTAAAAGTCAACTCAGGTTTTCTTCTTCAATGAAGCCTTCCATCCAATGTCCAGGGCAAGTTGTACTCCCTCAGTCAAATAATATCTTCCCAGCACCTAGGAATTCAAAAAATAATCCAGGGGTGGTACCTGTCTTCAAGTAACTTACAGTTTGGCAGTAAATAGTGACAGGTATATGTGTAATCTAGTGCTACTGTGTACTAGATCGTCATGAAAAGTAGAGAAGCTATGAAAACAGAGAGAATGGGTGGGTTGCCCAGACAGAGGGCATAATGAGACGGTCTCAGAGAGACTGGCATCTAAGTGAGGCATAACATAAGTGGAAAAAAATAAAAAGAGATGAAATGGTCCAGGATAAAGGATATTTTAGGCATATCTATTTTCTTATGTATTCCAACTATTTATGTAAATTATCCATAAGGATATGTATAAACATAATCATTTGTTTATATACGTCTCCCACCTATACCTACCTCCCCCAAAAATAAGCTTACTAAGATCATATTCTCTCTTCTTTCATCATATAAGTGGCTTAGAATTGATACACCATAGCACAAAGTCTAGATTTATTAAATGTAGAAATAGTTAAATAGGGACCTAACAATAAATCACTGATGATGGAATGTAGAGAGGAGGGCAATTTCAAAAAATATTTAGCAATTTGAAATGATAGAGCTGGTAGAGAGATTTTAACACAGAGCATCAAGAAGACAGAGGCAAAATCCAAGGATGCTTCTCTCTAGCTTGGTTCCTAGCAAGGAAGAAATGCAAGTATTGAGGGGAAACATGTTTAGGGTTTAGAGTACGAGGTGTCTATGAGGTTTTCAGGTTCCATTCATGAATGTCAGTGTTCTTTTACAGTTCTACATGTGTTTGGAAAGGACTTCTATCTCATCAGGCTTTAACTTCTTACACTTACCACAGCTCTTGATTCATAAGTGACTTAAAAAGTATTTGATTGATAAACTCATATATCTAATGGCTAGGCGTTAAAGGAAACCCTTTAATATTTCTTATGTTCTCTGAAACATTTAGGAAATCCTATTTTCTCAAATAAAATATCAGGAGCAATAAATGATAGTTTAAAATTTTTATGTGAGTTTGGGTCCTCAAGGCATATTACATTTGGTTGGGGAAGTTAATTTATGACAACACAATACAACTATCTGAAACATGACTGCTTAGAGATGAATGGTACATTGTTAAGCCAAATGCTTTCCTAACCTGACCAGCTCACTGAGATTGCAGGTACATTCTAGTACAAATTGCCAAAAAGATGGAGTTCAACTAAATACAGATTTGCATTTAAAACATTATCACAGCAGATCACATAAATATATAAAAGCTTACCAAGTCTCAGAATCTAAAGCTTAACATTTCAGACATTACTATCACCAAGATAATTGCAGAATTTAATGGGTAAAATACATTTATTATCTTTTGCCTGAGCATTATTTTCTTCATTTCATAAATATATTTAAGAACCGCATTTGTAGGGATGTCTGGGTGGTTCAGTCAGTTAAGTATCTGCCTTTGGCTGGGGTCATGATCCTGGGGTCCTGGGATCAAGTCCTGCATCAGGCTCCCTGCTCAGCAAGGAGTCTGCTTTTCCATTGCCCTCTGCCCCTGCCCCCACCCTGCTCATGCTTGCTCTCACTTTCTCTCTCTCAAATAAATAAATAAAACCTTTTTAAAAAAAGTATAATACAAAGTAGGCCACCAGCACAATGTTTTTTATACAGATTTATACACACTTTTTTATACAGGTTCTGGGAAATGCTTGGTAAATGATCAACACAGTTAGAAGCTCAAACTGAGAGTCCTTGAGAGCAAGGGGTCTTTTTGAAATTTTGCTGATGAGACAAGTGCACAAAGACAACCAGGCTGAATAACTTGACCAAAATGCATGGTTCATATAATTTTAAACATTTTCTTTTAGGAGAAATACTGACAATCACAGATCAAAAATATCAGGGAAGACATTTCACACCAGCACTTATTCCTTTGTAACCCATATTTTCAATAGCTCTATTGAATTTAAAAATATTGTGTTTTCCTCCTAATAGATACAACATGCTTGGTTTACAGAGTGGCTGTTAAGAAAATACTGGTCACTTGTATGAGTTTAATCTGAAAGAGAAAAAGCAGTGGGAAAGGTATTTCTCATTTTTTTATATTGTAGGCTTAAGGTAACATAGCAATAAATCTAGATGCTTTTTAGTTGATGTGTGAGAGTCACTGAATACTTCAGCGACTCTACACTTCATTAATTTTAGTTGGTGTTTCTTATTTTGCTTTTTGTCATACAACAAAGTTAAAACAAATATTCAATCTTATTAAATTTGCAAATTTCCTTGAAATAAAAGAAAATATAATTTTCTTTAAATATGATCTAACTAATGCTTTTAATGTTCGGTACTATGGAGTACCAACCATTCTACTACCAACTACCCCTAGTTCCAAAATGAGCTTTAGACATTCAATATTTAGTTGCTGAAGTAATTTACAGCTAAATACCTAGGATTTGGGCTCAATAGAAAAATACAGGGCTATGTGAAGTCTTTCTTAAAAAATTGCCAAGGTAATTTATTTAACTTTAACAACTATTTGAAATAGGTTATTGTTATTAGCTATACTTAGGCATTTAGTCTAATGATGGTACTGAGATACTTAAAAATAATTACTTTTCAATACATTCTGGCCTCATTTACTTAACTGACAGCATTTATAATACTTAATTTACTAAACATTCAGTGTCAATGCTTTGTCTTTTTCGTCTGAAGACTCTTATTATAAGGCTCACCTCTCAAAATCTAACTATGATATAAAATATTCCTGAATTACTGGAAACAACTAGAACAGACGGTTTCCAAAATTAGGATCACGTTTTTCTGAGGGACTGTACAAACTTAGAATGGAGGTGCACTTTTTCTGACATCATCACCATGAAGTGTCAGTCATTACACTTATCCCGGATGAAAAGAAAGCCATTCAGTTTGCCTTCAAAATCTTTCAGATCCAAGCACCTTGCAAGTGTCTTGAAAGAAAAAAGCAAAGAAAAAAAAAAACAAAACAAAAAACAAAAAACAAAAAAACAATGACATGCAATGTCAACTTTCTACTCAGTCTTCAAACCTTCATTTAGTTGACTCTCTCTCAGCACCAGCTGTAACCCAATTAAATTTAGCACTGCACAGGTGTTCGCAGGAATGACTAACACAAAAGCATACTTCCCTTTAGGGCTCTTTAAAAATTAGAGTTCTTTAATTTCCATAAACCTTCAAAAGCAAAACTAAACAATAAAATATTGGGGGAAAAAGAAATTAGATACAGCAGGGGAAAAACACAATCAGCATGAGCTGTAACCCAATTAAACTGAATAGCATTCAGGTGTTTGCAAGAGCACACTCACTTAAAATTTTACCAACACAAATCAACTTTCTCTAAAACCTCTTAAATTTGACAGTGAATATCCATTTGCCTTAAGGTTAGTCCAAGATGAAAGTTTTCTGAATCAGGGTTCTTGAAAGTGAATTTCATTGTAAAATATGTAACAAAAATAAATATAGACTTTATCTAAATATTCCACCATAGGCACTTAGCATTTAAGAATACCTGTTTTAGTTCAAGAAGAAGTATTCACTACAGGTTTTAATTTTTACTGGCATTCTTTAAATTTCATGCATCATGTAGAAAACTCATTTCTTATTTATGAAAAGAATCCAGTAATCTTCCCTAAATTTGACTAATGTAAAACTCAAGACTTAAGATGTTAGAAAGACATAGTCAAATAAGTTCCTATCATGTGCTAATTAATATATATTTAGAGTAGCAACAATATTAATACCCAGACACAATAGTTAATTTCTTTTAATGTAGAAATGTAAGGCTGTCAGCCCTATCCATGATTCACATTTGCTGGGAAGAAATAATTTTGTCCTCATTTTAATAGAAACTTATAAGCTATTTACTCTATTGGTTTGCAAAATGTGCTCAAATTAGTAGCATAGACGAAACTTAAAACATTTTCAGACCTACATGACTCATGCCCCATCTCATACCTGCTAGATCAAATTCTCTGGGGCTGGACCCTAGAAATATCTTTGTTGCCTTAAATGAACCCTCCAGTTGATTCTGATGCCCTCTTAAATTTGAGAGTCACTGGTCTAGTCTGTTTCTGTCTCTTAGTATACCACAAAAATGTGGCAAACTCCCATTTGTACCATGGTGACCCACAGAATAAATCAGAACATATCAGCTTATTACCATTTTCCAACCCCAGTACAACTGACTAAATATAAACACACATCACTTCTAAATTTCCAGATTTTTTTAAAAGTTTCGTTTATTTTAGCGAGAGCAAGAGAGTACCTGAGTGCATGGAGGGGTGGGTAGGACAGGCGGAGGAAAAGGGAGAGAATCCTCAAGCAGACTCCCTGATGAGCACAGAGCCTGCCCTGGCAATCCATCCCAGGGCCCTGAGTTTGTGACCTGAGCCAAAACCAAGAGCCAGAAGCTCAACCAGCTAAGCCACCCAGGCCACCCCTAAATTTCCAGATTTTTAACTACAAGCCAAAATATGTTTGTTTCATATATATTAATAATTATATACTATAAATTAGCAGGTGAGCTAATATGACTCTAAGTGAAAATCTCAAGGCATTTGTGCAACTATTATCCAAAAATATCACTGTTTCACATAGATATATGAATTGGTTATATTATTCTCAAAAGTCATTTTGAACTGCATTGTAAATTGATAGAAATCTTCATGAAATTAATGTATGATTTAATGTAATTTGAATTTACTCCTCTTATCCAAGTTCATGTAGAAAAGAAATAAATATCACAAAGAAATAAAAACAATCTATGTAGTGTGCATGTTTTTCATGTTGCTAATTAGTTTGGGTACTTTAGCCTACTATCTTATCTCCTCATATTACTAATTTTTAAACCAAAATCCTTATTCATATCCATAAATTCTTACATAACTTTTGGATTCTTCTACAAAGCTCTACCAGAATTAATAAAGAAATGATTTTGTGAGTGGTATACTATAGCTGTTGGTACTGAAATAACAAACACACATTTCTGAGACTAAGAAACCAAGAGGGAGAAAAAGATTATCCAAAGACCTAAACAGAATCATACACAGTAGGAAAGATACACATGTATTAAGGAAAAATTAAATCTTTTTCAGAAAGCCAATTATATCCATTTACAAATTCATCTCATTCATACATAAGACAAATATATAGAGTTTCTTCTGCATGTTGTTTTGTCAAATAACACAAGAAAGCTAGGTAGAAAATATGTCAATAAAAATCTAAGCTCCCATTAATTTTAAAATGCTACATAAACATATTTAAAATAATTTTTATTTATAATATAACATAGGCAAGGAGTGTGAAAATAAATAAGTATCACTCCTATCATCTAGAAGAATGTGGTTAATGATATATATCTTCAGAAAATTGGGAAATTTTCAGAATTTTTTATGATAAACTGGTATGTTTTTATATCCAGGAAAACTTACTTATTCTAGAAATCAGTTCCTGAAAACAAGTTAAACAGCAATAATTATTCCTTCCTTACTGATCACTTTTTTTTTCCCTAAGATTTTTATTTATTTGAGAGACAGAGCGAGAGAGAGAGAGAATATGAGTGGGCAGAAGGGGGTTGCAGAGGAAGAGGGAGAAGCAGACTTTCTGGCTCCACTCAACCATGGGACTCCAGGATCACAACCTGAGCTGAAGGAAGACTCTTAACAGACTGAGCCACCCAGGCGCCCCTATTCTTTCTTTTTTTATATCACTCTTTTTTCTTTGCAGCTTTCTATAATAATTTTTCTCTTCCTAGAAAGTGCAAATAATCCATCAAAATATAAATGATTAAAATTTTAAGAAACTACTCAACTTTTATAGATTAATCTTATGCTGGCAACATAAAACCACTAATAAATTTTCATTGGATGATAATATGGAAGGTGTAGGTGTATTCTGTATATATATATATATACTTTATATTGATAAAAATCACTTGAAGTAGAAATCATAAACCTAATTTATACTTTACTTTCCAATTTTTTTTTTTGACAGACAGAGATCACAAGTAGGCAGAGAGGCAGGCAGAGAGAGAGGAGGAAGCATGCTCCCTGCTGAGCAGAGAGTCTGATGTGGGGCTTGATTCCAGGACCCTGGGATCATGACCTGAGCCGAAAGCAGAGGCTTTAACCCACTGAGCCACCCATATGCCCCTACTTCGCAAATTTTTACTTAGATAATCTTATCTTTATTTGTTTAAAATGAAATTACTGTTTATCTTTCATGTTTAATGGGAATATATATTTTTCATAAATAATTAACTCAGTAATATAATTTTAACTTGATATTACCATATTTTTCAATGGTATGAAAATGTGTTACTTTATAAATTACTTTGTCTTTTTTTCTCAGTATATTGTCGGGGACACATAATACGTATAAACTTATTAATATGTTTATATACTAATATATTAAACATGTTAACATTAATATATATTGATATGTTAGTATTAGTAAGTTAACCTCTAAGGCATGTTACTTTTCCCAAATAGTAATATTTCTATGGATATAAATACTTAAATTTTTAAAAACAATATAAAGTTTAAAATGTTAAGAAAGAAGAGCACTTAGCTGTAATTATTTGAGGAATAAGATTATGCAAGGAATAATTTTTAAATACAGCATCTCTAAAATTTCTTCACAACCTCTCTTTCAGTTTGATGGTACAGAGAAAGAGTTAAAAAGAGATCACATATTTTCCTGCATTCATTCTGATGTCTACAACTACATATTAATATGAGTTTATATATTATGCATTAAAAAAAATAAAACAATGATACTTGATTTGAAATGCCTTCTAAGAATCAGGATGATCAGGTAGGGAAGAACCTACAGGAGATGAAGAAGGTTCAGAAAATAGTCATAAGATCCAAGTGTACCACATGAGAACACAAGAATTATGCTTTAAAAATATAAACAGCAGGTGAAATGTGTAAGCCTAATGATTCACAGACCCGTACCCCTGGGGCAAATAACACATTATATGTTAATAAAAAATAAAAATAAAAAAATGAAAATATAAACAGCAGGAGATAATTAAATATGGGCTTCATCACTACATCTCTTGTAACTAGGAGAAAACTGTGTCTACTAATTAGATACCTTTTAAATAAGTTAATGCAAATGTAAGAAATTATTTTACATTGTGGATATTTTATGATATGTTTGATAAACATTTGTTATTTTAAAACCTTTTTTTTCTCTTTTCTAGATCAAAAGACCTAAGTTCCTGATTGATTAATTACCAAAGATTTAAGGGCATACAAGAATTTATATAACACCTACTTAAAAATAAGTGCACAGCTTTAAAATAACACCTTAAAACTTATGTCATCTCTTCCTAATGGATATAGATGTTGTGCTGCATGTTCTAACTCATAATGGTAATGATTTTGTTCCTAACATCTTGTGCAGTACAACTAGAATTAAAAGAAGGATAGATCATACAAACTCCAGTGTGCATGTTGGTAATGTTTGCCATTGCTTGAAAGAACTCCAGTGTAACTCTCATTTAATCATGTTTTCATTTCAATGAACATCAGATCACTGTTGTGTATGTGTTTGTTAAAGTGAGTTCTTTCTTTTTTTTTTTTAATTTATTTATTTGTCAGAGAGAGGGAGAGAGCGAGCAAGCACAGGCAGACAGAGTGGCAGGCAGAGGCAGAGGGAGAAGCAGGCTCCCTGCCGAGCAAGGAGCCCGATGTGGGACTCGATTCCAGGATCGCTGGGATCATGACCCGAGCCAAAGGCAGCTGCCCAACCAACCCAGCCACCCAGGCATCCCAAAGTGAGTTCTAAATATATAGATTCAGTCATCATCATTATGAGATGAAAATTTTTAGTGATGTGCTTAAAGAGCTTTTTTGAGAGCACAGAAATTTATGGAGGGACTACTATATTGTTTCAACACAATATGCATACATACTTGCAAAGTGGTTCTTACATTATTTATGGAGGCATTTTGTTTGCACATACCACATTTATTCACTTTTAAAGTTGTGGGTATAGGCAAACAAACACACAGATGAGGATTTTCTTAAGGGACAATTTCCTAAGAGACACTTCTTTTCAGGTATTAGGAAGAAGCATCTTTTCTTAAAATATTGTACACATTGAAACAATCTATTTACCAAAGCCATTTTGGACAGATAAAATGTATCCATTTTATCACTTACTTGAATACAATATGTTATTAATTAGGAATTTCATAACCTATGTAAACAAATCACTAAGAAATGCCTACCATTTGACTTCTGTTTAGAGAATTATATTCAATAACCTTTCCTTTATAATTTAGCATATATATCTACCATCCAATCTATATTTATTGAACACTACGATATATATAACCTCTGATTCCAGTCCATTGACGAGCAAGGCTTCAAATATATTTACTACACTAAATTTTTGAGTGTTTGGAGAAGTATAGTGAAAGGAGAATTATAAAAAATATAATTGTGGGGCGCCTGGGTGCCTCAGTGGGTTGGGCCCCTGCCTTCCGCTCGGGTCATGATCCCAGGCTCTCTGCTCAGCGGGGAGCCTGTTTCCCTTCCTCTCTCTCTGCCTGCTTGTGATCTCTGTCTGTAAAATAAATAAATAAAATCTTTAAAATATATATATATAATTGTGCCATGTAAGTACAAGAAATACATAGTGATAGGAAGTGAAATGGTCACTAAGAACAAATATAATGAAATAAATGTAGAGGGTTAAAAACTAGGTGGAAAAGGGAGATGACTCCAGGTATAACAAACAAACAGTGTTTGTTAAAATTTTACTGCTAATAACAATAAAATAAAATATTTCTTGAATACCTAATAAAGTTTAATAATCTAAACCCCTCTGCTTCTCCTCACTGCCGGCAATTTCTCTCCCTCTTTCTCTCTCTCAAAAAAAAAAATAAAACCTTTAAAAATTTTAGTAAAACTTGGTGTAGGGTAAGACCTATGGTCTCCTTAAATTTGGTTTGACATTTCAGAATTTTATGATAAGGTAGCTACCTTATCATAATATCTCACTACTAAGATATCATAATATCTTGACATAATGACATAATATCTCACTTCTAAGGTAGTGAAATATTATGTCATTTCCTCAAATGTTTAGATATCTTACATACATATCTCTACATATTTTTATGATATAAACTAGAGTCTTCATCAAAAGCACTCAAGTCTTTAAGTGGCATTATATTGAATGTCAGTTATGACGTGTCATTTTATATATAAATGTGAGGATTCAAAAATGGTTAGAATGAATGATTACTACCATTATTTGAAATTTATATAATAATTATGAATTAAATAAGTTTTAAAATTTATCTGAGGATATAATTAAATACAAACCACTGGGCTGCTAGTTCATAAGTGAAAGTCAATTTGGCCTGTTAAATGCTAAAAAAACTAGAGAACTGGAAAGCAAGAATACTGAGATTATTTGACTTAAATAAAGTTTTCTTCCAAATCTGCATTTATTCATGTAGTTTCCCTTTATAAAGTTAATAAAGAACATCAAGTAAAATATTTTATATTATTAAGTAATTAATTTTTTGTTTTTGTTCTTGTACTTTGACATCATGAAGATATGGCTGCAGGTAATTAGATGGTCTACTTGTACAATTATCTAAAAACACTCATATTGGGCTTTTTAAATCCATAGCAGAGCAGGGCAGAATGTTCATAACTGTTATACCCATCACTGAATCTCAGTCACAGAAAGATAATCTTTTGTTTTTAAGAGTACTCTTTTGCAATTCTGTACTTTGTTGATGCTTTTACATATTTGAATGAGATATAAGCTGTCAAAAAAGCATCATCTTGGGGCCTGAGTGGCTCAGTTGGTTAAGCAACTGCCTTCAGCTTCTGTCATGATCCCAGGATCCTGGGATCGAGCCCCGCGTCAGGCTCCCTGTTCAGTGGGAAGCCTGCTTCTCCCCCTCCCACTGTCCTTCCCTGTTTGCATCCCATCTCTCACTGTCTCTCTCTCTCTCTGTAGATAAACAAATAAAATATTTAAAAAATATTTTTTATTATATACAACATTAACCTCCATCTAAAAGTCAAAACTATATAGAAAAGTATATTCAGAGATGTATCATCCCCTCCCCTCCTCCTCCTACTCCATATTCTATCCACTTGTTCTGGCTTTCTCAGGTGAGCAAATATTTTTTTTTTAACCTTCCTTTTTATTTTTTTAGATTTAGAAGTTAATATATATTCTCTCTTACACTTTTTTCATTTGTTTCTTAACATTATCTCTTGGAAAAATCACACCATATCAATTCAAAGATACCTTTCTCATTCTTTTTTTATAGATGCATGAAGCTTCACTGCATGTATTTACCGTAGTTTTATTCTACTAACAAACGTTTGGACATCATAGTAATTTCCCCTATTTTACAACTACAAATAATGCTTCAATGAATAACGTTATCTATATGTATTTTTTCTACTGGGCATGTATCTTCTGGATAAATGTCTAAACTTGGATTGCTGGGTGAAAGATAACTGTACATGTAGTTTTCTTAGTGACGGCCAAATTCTCTCCCATAGGTTTTAATCGTTTCCATTCGCATCTACAATGAATGAAAATACCTGCCTCCCCACAATTTCACCAAAAGAGTACACTTTTAAATTTATGAAATTTTGATATCAGGGTATCTATGCCAGTGTAGTTTTACTTTTCATTTCTCTCATTATGACCAATATTGAATCTCTTCATATATTTAAAAGCATTTTGAAATCAGTTTGGGGGTATATCTTTTGTAAATATTTTCTCCCAATTTTTTTGGTATTTTGACATTGTTTAGAGGACATATTGTCATACAAAATTTTTATTTCTATCTGGTGAAACGTAGCCATCTTTCATTTTAGAGCCTCTAAATATTTATCTCAACATAGAAAGCATTTCCGTACTCCCAGGTTATATTGGAATATACCCTTGTTTTCTTTTAGAACTTACAGTTTCATTGTTTACATTTAGTTCTCTTATCCATTTTGAGTTTGCCTGCTCATAGTATGAGGAATGTGCCTAATTTTATCTTACTCCAAAGTACCTAATTTTATCTTACTCCAAATGATAACTTGTTATCTTAACAACATGTACTCAATTTTTTTATTATTTCAAATCACTTCAGAAATGCATTCGAGAAATATGACTTGACATCCTATTGTATTTTACTCTCCTGCAATAAATGAAAATATTCATTTATTGATGTGTTTCTTTAAAGATTCTGTCTTTTCAATTACTTTAACAGTTTCCTAAAATGTAAGTTTTTATCTGCAATACATTTCCACTAACCATGGCTTCACTCAACCAAACTACAAATATTTTATAGACCTCAGTTTTATGTTTTCTAAACTCTAGTAAAGATACAATTTAATATCATTTATTTACAGTGACTCATTGGGATCCTCCTGTTTCCTCACCCACCCTCCATAATCTTCCTACAGCAGTCTTTGGATTTGAAAATTGACTTTAATACTGAGATCCATTAGAGACATTTGTATTCTTTGTGATTTATAAAAGTGAAAATCACTCTGCTTGGTACCTAATAGTTGTCCTTCAAGATGGAACAAGTTTCTATACAGTAGCAAAAAGAAATTTTCAGGCTATACTCCTTTATCTTCCCTTTATGTATTTAATCTTGTCTCCCATCTTCAAATAGAAACATATAAAGTATAATGGGGATTAACATCCTTTTTTTCTGTACAGAACAGGATCGTAAATATTTTAGGCTTGCAAGCCATATGGTATTTGTCATAATTCCTCTACTCTGCCATGATTGCACAAAAGTGGCTATAATTTGTCCTGAAGAATAAGATTGAACTATTTCTCCTAAACTCTTTTAAAGTTTTACTATTATTTACACTATAGACTATGTTCAATGAAATTTAATTTATTGAAATAGAATCATAAATTCAAAAAATCAGCTCCCAACTTGAGGTTTTTAAAAGGAGTAATGTCTGGGTACATATAAAAATCTCATGTTTGGTATTGCATCCTTTTAACTTACTAGGTTTAACCTTAAGGTCTCCCTGGGAAAAGAGAGGGAAGGGAAAGGAAAAGAGAGGAGAGGAGAAGAGAGGAGAGGAAAGGAGAGAAGAGGAAAGAGAGGAGAGGAGAGAAAAGCAGAGGGGGAAAAAAAAACCTTGAACCAGATAACATTAAAAAGAAATGGTTAGAGAAGCTTGAATTAACTAGTGGGACACCTCAGATTAAAAATGGGTTTAAAAACTAAATATACAATGACCTTCTAACTGGCATTTGCACTCATACACAATAAATGAATATTCTATATTGTTTTCAAGTGAACTAAATGTTTGGGCACCAGGAGGTAGTTTATAATATTTTCTTTCCTATTTGCCACAAAAAAACACCAATTTTTTTCTGTTATGAATTTATATAAAGTTCCAAACATCAAAAAATAAAAGTCATAAAGTACAAGTACAAAAGGTTTTAGCATCTGCCTGTGGGCCAGCAAGGCAAACTGATACTTTCACCAGTTCTCTTTCCTAAGCTTTGAGTAATTATTTTTATTTTTACCTAAGGAGCTAAATCCAGACATAGGCTACTTCATTTATATGCTAGAACTCCATGAAATGAAGAATTTCTGGAAACAGATTCAGCATTCCATGACTTCATATTGACAAACTGTCTTATTGCTGTACCTCAGTCATGTTTACAGTGGTTTATCTCATTCAGAGTGTATAGGTTAAAATTTAGATATTATTATTTATGAGAATCCATTACTCTTCATTCAGAGGACTTAAAAAATTACCTCCTTTATCTTTTTTCATTATGTTTACTGGACATAGGAAGCTAATTAGTTGAATTTAAACATAGTTTTTTAATGTAGTTAGCCATAATAGAGATAATCTTTGTAAGTTTTTGTGTGACCACTTGCTTCTGTTTATACCACAGGCATCTATTTTGAGAATTAAAATATTAACAAATTTAAAGCAAAAAAAATTTTTTTACAGGTTTATTAATTTATTTGAGGACAGAAAGATCATGCATGTGAGTGAGTGGAGGGGCAAAGGGAGAGAAAATCTTCAAGCAGACTCCCCTTGAACAAGGAGCCTGAGGCAAGGCTTAATCATGACCGATGAGATCATGACCTGACCTGAAACCAAGAGTGAGGTGCCCAACCAACCGAGACACGCAGACTCCCTGAGCAAGTTTGGTTTTTGTTTTTTTTTAAAGATTTTATTTATTTGACAGACGGAGATTACAAGTAGGCAGAGAGGCAGACAGAGAGAGAGGGGGAAGCAGGCTCCCTGCAGGGAGCCTGATGCGGGGCTTGATCCCAGGACCCTGGGATCATGACCTGAGCTGAAGGCAGAGGCTTTAACCCACTGAGCCACCCAGGTGCCCCAGCAAGTTTGTTTTTTAAAGAACAATGGAATTGAGAAAGAGGAAAGGACATATGGTATCAGAAGAAAAACAATATATTTGCAGTGCATGATTAGAAAAAGTAAAAGGAGTTAAATCAAAATGTACCTGGATCTTGGAACTTTATTTCTGCCTATAATGAAAGAAGGTTATATGATATGAGTAATTGGAAGAGAGAGCCAAATCGGGATGTTATTGTATACACTATGTATTTTAGAAGATTAGAAAAATAAACCTCTATTACATAGTGGTTATCATCTTTCCGAATCTGAGTAGGATGGTAAGAATATTCAAACCTGTTGTGTAAAAGTACCAAGTTCTTGACATATACAGAAACATGATTATACTTTTAATCAAAGGCTCAATTGATCACACACAAATATGTAGATACATATAGAAATATGTCAAAGATAATTTTAAATAAACATTTCTTTTTATAAACATGTTGGTTTATTGTAAAAAACATATTGAATATAAATATAGCTGTACTTCCTTGAGGGGAAAAGTACAACTAACACTTATATTGTAGAATTTTGAGTGATTCTAAACCTTAACCCAACCTTTTTATGTCCCCTCTGTCCCTTTCTTCTTAAAATTATTGGGATCAGAAGGGGTAGCCTTAGTCCTTTGGGTAGCAAGTTTAAGGTACTTTCAGGTAAAAGAGGTTTCTTTAAACTACAGAATTTGTGTAATCTCAAGTTGCAAGTGTGTTTTGATTTATGAAACTATAAATTACTTGGAACTAGAGATTGTCCAGAATGAAAATTATTAACTCTGTTACATTAAGTATAGGAAATTATACATTTGGGCTTTAGTATAATTTAGCTTTGATTCCTGTATTTCTCATTACATTTTCTGGTCTGCTTTAGAACATGAATCAAGTAAAACTTGTTTCATTTCATGTTAATTACTTGAATGTTGGTAACCTGTGTATTATACATATATCAAAAGTTACTTAATAAAATGTTAAATAACTAAAAAAATACTGTTTTTCTTGACCATTTTTATAAGTGAAGACAATGTGTAGAGAACTAACTTGGATAGCTAACATTTGTATCCCAAATTAATTAGCCCCTTTAACATTTATAGAGCATATATTCTTTGTGATTATAGAATTAAAATGTCTACTATCAATTCTAAGAAACCATAATAATTATACTCTATTTTGAAGTAATTGTTCAATAATCCAAAATTCAAAAACTACTGATTAATTTAGACAATATGAGGTACTTCTGACCTGGGTAATTTCTAGTTTAAAGGGTTTGTCTAATTGATGTCTAATTCATTAAACATTCATTAACCATAAAGGGTTTGTCTAATTGATGTCTAATTCATTAAACATTCATTAACAAATTACTTTGTGAAAGATATAGAGGAAAAGGAAATTTAAAGAACTTAAAGGAACTCAAATCCTGGAATTACTATTTGAGAGAAAATGATAACAAATAAAAAAGGAATTGCTCAAAAATTCCTATACATTGCAAAAATGTGAAATTACATTATTCAGTTTTGCTGCAGTAACAAATAATCCCACAATCACAGTGGCTAACAACACCAAATATTTCCTTCATATTTCATGTCTGCTGTATCTCTGATCTACATATTGTCCTGTTATGTTGTCTAGGCTGAAGGAGGAGGGGGTATGCCATTTTCATGGAAGAAGGAAAAGGGAAGAAGAACTGATAGAAACTAGCTGTCCCCATTAGCCCTTCTCTTGAGATGTGACATTAAATCATACCCATGCCTATTCCATTGGCCAAAACTGGTTACAGCACCTAAGCCAAAATCAACTGGGCAGGGATAAAAATTCTGCCTATAGATCACACAGAAAGTCCCATGGTAATGAGTGGGGAATTGGAACCTTTCTATAAGAGAGAGGATTACTATAACCAATAAGGCAATTTGTCATGAAAGGATTCTGTTTTTCCACCATGGTGCAACTTAGGAGGCACCTCCTCACCAAGAGCACCTCTTCATGCTTCTTTTTATGCCTAGAATTAGTTCATTTCCTTATTTGTATTAAGTTGACAAGCTGACTGGACACCCAGCTAAGTAAACTCTTTAGTTCTGAAAAAATAGGGATGAATTTTACACTTTCTGTAGGGAAAAATTTTGTGAACTTTATAGTCATTCTGTTTCTTTTCCCTCACCAGTATAAGATTGATCGAAATAAGTAAAATCACTACTAAATGAAAATATCTTAATTACAATGCTTGATTAGTGAAAGTATATGACAGTAATGAAGACTGGAGACAATAGGGATAGTGAATTAAGTTCTTCCCCCAAAATGAAGCATGATGGAGGTTTGATCATATAACATATAACTAGTGTGTTTAAAAAAGAGAAACAACTAAAATGCATGCTTTCAAGCAGAAAAAAAGTGCGTAAATCTGCCAAGAATTCAGAAACAATATTAAACTGGTAGAGGCAAACAGGAAAGAAAAAATACACTACACATTTAACAAGTCTGTTGTTTTAAACATTATGGTCTTCCTGCTGTTATATTTGCTAAAGGGAATAGAACTATTATTAAGTAGAAGGCAAAAATCACAGTGCAGACTAAATGGAGCATATTACTGTGAGTAAATATTTGAGAACACTGAATTTAATATTAGCTTCTACTGAACAAGAGCAAACTTCAGTGTCAGTTATGGATCTGACCACATGCTTGTCATAAGAGTTCTAGTTACCTCATCTGACACCCTAGGGAGAAAATAGAAGGGACTGGCAACAATGAAACAAAGTTGTTTCAATTAAGCTAAGAAATTATTTCCTTAAAATTCATCCACCCATTGAAAAGTACTATTATTTTTAACAAATATCCACATAAGAAAATTTTATATACTGCATTTATTCTCATATATTTTATATAATAACAGATGCTAAGAATAAATGCCATCCAAATTAGGTAAAAATGGAAGACTTTTTGCTACTCAAGACATTTTCTGAAATCATGCTAGACTTGCTAGGTCTTGCTTTAGAATGTCTGCCACACAGAGCTCTTTATAAAATATTCACAACAACCTAAGGGCCAATTCCAGGTGATGCTCCACAGGATAATAATAGATTGTGAGCATGTAATTCACAGATATATAATACATAGGAAGCCAATAACTAAAAGATGACAGCCAGGTAATACTGAGAGAGTAAGTCATTGTTAGTGGAAGGTAAAGATAAAAATCCATGATAGAGTAATATGTGACAGTGGCCATGAGGTTCCCTGTATAAGAAAGTTATAAAGGAGAAGAAATTTTGAGTATGCAAAAAAGCATACTGGTAAAGAGAGAAGACAGCAAACATGAAAAGAAAAGCAGATTTCAGAAAAAGGAACAAAGAAAGATTGAGAGAAAACAATCTCAAGAATTGCTTAGGTTCAAGTTCTATTGCCAGAGCACTTGTATCTTACAAAAAAACAAAAACAAAGAAACAAACACCTCCTTTTACCAGGAACTTCCATGAATATAATCCTAATAATTAAAGACTCCAAATAACATATATGGCCTATATTTTGACTTTTGTCCCTAAAGACTACTGCAAATCAACTTATTAAGTTAAAGAATGATTTTCAGTTATAAAATAAATGCAAAAGCAAATAAAATACAGAAATTGTAAATGGCAAACATAGTGTTTACTATGGTATTAATCATGAATGCTAAAACTATATTTTAACAGTATGAGATAAAGCAAATGGAGAACTTATAATAAGCAAATGTCATTAAGAACCATTTAGGGGCACCTGGTCAGCTCAGTTATTTAAGCATTCCACTCTTAATTTCAGCTCAGGTCATGATCTCAGGGTGGTGAAATCAAAGTCCCCCTCACTCTCAACATCAGGCTCCAAACTGGATGGAGCCTGCTTAAGATTCTCTCTGTCCCTACCCCTTTAACTCTCCCCCCAGACTCTCTCTAAAAAAAAAAAAAAAAAAAAAAAAAAAAGAATATTAATTCCCTACGATGGTTATGTTCTGAGGTTTATGGAGCATCCCAATCATCAGAAAGTATCCCTATGCAAAGTGACTGACATATAGTAGGCACTCTGTGAGATCTTATTGGATTAATTAAGAATAGATTGTTCAAATCAATATTTATCACACTAACATTTATGATTATTACATTTTCAATTTGTTTAATAAATGCATGCATTATGAATTCAGTCTAATTCTATTGAACCAAACCAAAAACACAATGATTATCTCATTGTGTCACGCATTCTCTAAAAGAATTTTTATGTTGATTAAAAAAACCACCTACTGTGTATAGTAGGCTATGAAAGATACAGGATTTGATGTATTGTTAAAAACAATACTTCATATTTGCATTTTACATGGGAAATCAAAATTACAAAATGCAGTTCATGACACATTTGCTGGAAAGGTACATGCTGTTAAATTACTGATAATGAATAAAGTTAGTTTTTTAAAGACTTATTTTAGAGAGAGAGAGAACAGGGAGAAGGAGAAAGGAGACAAGCAGACTCCCTGCTTGGTGGAAGCCTTACTGGGGGGTGGGGCGGGCTCAATCTCATAACTCTGAGATCAAGACCTTAGCCAAAATCAAGAGTCAGAGGCCTAATTGACTGAGCCACCCAGGCACTCAAAGAATAAATAAAATTATTGCAATAAGCCAACAATGTCAAAAAACAGAACTTGACTATTCAATATCTAATCTGATAGCCAGCCAAGTACTTACCCACTCCTCCCTTGTCATTAGCAACTCAACAAAAATTTATTGAGCACTCATGATGAGTTCTTCACTGTATTAGTGAAAAAGTAAGCAAAATATAATCCTTTCTCTCTTAAAATTTACCTACTAGTCTGCTGAGTCAGAAAAGGAATGTTTGTATGTATATATGGATAAATGGGTGGATACAGGCATGCATGAATAGATGCATTTATTGCTTACTTCCGGATAGCCTATTTATAGGGCTACCATGATGTTCCTTCAGTGCCTCAATAAATACATATGTGGAAAAACACTGAAAGCCTCTCTTCAAAGAACTAAAATGCTAATATCCAAGCATAACACACTATGTACAATCTGCCCAATGGGTATTTTCTACTGTTGATCTCCTATATTATGGATACCGTGTTAACTTTACAATAGATGGAAGATTATTTTTGTGAGATTGGGAGTTATACTACTAATAGTTTTCCCTGTATCTTTATAAAATCTTGTTAAGGTAAACATCGAGGAAAAATTGAGAGTTAATGGTGATAATTATTGTATTCACAACTTTATGACAAATATCTTCAAAATTTGGGGGAAATGTAATGAACAATAGCAAATAATTATTTCACAAAGAACAAGTAACCATAGAGAATAACCTGAATTATGGATCTTATGTACTAAAAGAAGAAAGACCCAGTAAAATATTTGAAGAGGTTAACTCACAACTGTGTTAAAAATCTTTTTAGACTAAATATGAGAATTAGTTCTTCATATAACATCATTCAGTTAGGATCATGTTAAATGGAATTTTTAATACACTTTTCTTTTTGGATAGCCAATAGCAGTAATTAGGGGGAGTTGCAATAGACTGCCAATCTCAGAAACACTCCCTCTCCAATAAATTAAATAATAGCTAAGTATTGGGGAAAATCCATCTAGTTACTAAAGTGTCATTAAACAATATTATGCCAATATTTTACTTAAGGTATTAACCTTAAAACTGAGTGCATTATTTCCAATGAAAAAGTTTTATGAATTTAATTTAAAAATATCCATAGAAGAATTTTTGTATTTCAAATAAAAATGAAGCTAACTTTGAATTCCGAACTGAGGAAAATCTGTTACTAAACTATGCTATTTAAAACAAGGTTGGGGCAAGGCATCTGGGTGTCTCAGTCAGTTGGGCGTCTGCCTTCAGCTCAGGTCATGACCCCAGGGTCCTGGGATGGATCCCCATATCAGGCTCCCTGCTCAGCAGGAGCCTCTCCCTCTCTTCCCTGCTCATGCTCTCTCTCACTATCTCTGTCTCTCTCTCAAATAAATAAATACAATCCTAAACAAGGTTGGGGCTCCCGACTGGCTCAGTCAGTAGAATATGCAACTCTTGACCTCAGGATAGAAAGTTCAAGCCTCATGTTGGGGATAGAGATTACTTTAAAAAATAAAATAAAAGCTTTAAAACAAGGTCAAAAATACAAACCAAATTATAATTTTCTAAATACTTAATAGCTGTTTTCCAGTTGACTACAGTAAACATTTCTGCACAAAGATTATTCAGTTCTTACTATAATATATACTTCCAGAAAAGGTCATGTGTATTCTGGAATCTATGGAGTTAAGTTTAAAATATGTCAGTACTATACCAAAATGCGCTGAGACATCCAAGGAGACTCTAAGATATGATCAATGCAATAGATTAAGACCTAAATCAATGAACTCTAGTAAGAATCTCATTTATGACATCCTTGTCTGCATCCAAAGTTAGATGGTCCCAAACTAAAATGTCAGTTGTTCCTAAACTAAAGAAGGGGAAAAGAAAATCAAAAAGATAGTATCTGACCTGAAAAAGAAGTAGTCCTGCCATTTAAACTGAAGATAGCAATAAGATTTTGATAAAAAAAAAATATACATGTGCATGTATCTAAATTAATCTACGTAATGGATTCATTGACTCCTTTAATGAAGGAAAATGATGTAAATATATCTCAAGGGTTCTCTTCCAAAAGCTAACTCTAAATGTGAATATTTTATTGAGTTCTGAGTATCTGTCAGATACTGCTATGTGTTATATTTATAAAGCTTTCCTTAATTAGAAATGGAAGGGAAAGACGAGAACTTAGAGGACACTAACAGCAGCCTTCTTCCCATTTTGATTCATTCCTTGACAAGTCAGTTTAGTTACTGAATCAGCTGTTTTACCAGTTTTTTTCCTTAGTTATTTTTGGCAACCTCATATTTTATGTCTTCTCTTCCTCATATTTTGTGTCATTCTCTTACCTGTATATATTCTATGCTTCAGTCAGGCTAGATTACTTCTATCCCTAATTCAAGTTCACAAAATTTTATTGCAAGGAAGTCACTCCGCTACATGTAAACCATAGGTCATGTCTTCAAGAATTTTATAGACTTCTAACTCAAAAGCAATTAAGCTAGAAATATGTTTTGGGGTATAAAAGAGAGTATTTTATCTACCCTGACTTCTTGAAGAAAATGATCCCAGGATGCAAATTGGTTGGGAAAATAGAAGAGTATCTTGTGAATGATAAAGAGAGAGTATATCAGGCATATGACAGTTTCTTCAGAGCCGAAGGCAGCTATCCAGGATTAAAACCCAGCTTGGATTTTTTCCCCCTTAATGATAAGTATAATAGTCCCTTTCAGAAGTTCACACTATAGTCAAGTACATCACTGAATGCTGTTTAAGGTCTGAAATTTTCTTACCCCAGATATCCTCAATTTTTTTTCAGACTTCTCCTCAGAGATGCCTTTCCTAACCAGCATTATAAAATAACAGTCCCAAATCCTGACTATGCCTTATTTTCCTTTCTATATTTTTTCACCACTTGACATAGTATATTCATTTAATTGTTCTCTGCATCATACAACTAGAATACAAGGTCTGCGAGAGCAGGAAATTTGTCTAGATAAGTAACTTGGCTTATATCTAAATGCTCAGTAACTATTTTCTTTTTTTTTTAAGATTGTATTTATTTATTTGACAGAGATAGATCACAAGTAGTCAGAGAGGCAAGCAGAGAGAGAAGGAAGCAGACTCCCTGCTGAGCAGAGAGCCTGATGGGGGTCTCAATCCCAGGAACCTGAGATCATGACCTGAGCTGAAGGCAGAGGCTTAAACCCACTGAGCCACCCCGGCACCCCTGCTCGATAACTATTTTCTTAAAATGATGCCTGAACAAATGCTGGTCTTCACAGCAAAACCAATTCAGGCTCTTCAAACCCATGTTCCTAAACAGCATTAACTAAACTCCCTCTTACCTGCTAATATATTCTTCACTCTATAAATCTTGCCTCTGTTAATAAATCCTCTACTCTCTTAAGTATCCGTGAAATCACACTCCATTGCCACCATACCCTATTATTTTTAGTAGTCCAGGATGAATGATTCTCTCCACAAAATCTCCTAGATCTTTCTTACTTTGATCAATTCCCATTGCCACTATGCTGCTGGGGGCTCTAACCGTCTCTCAGCAATAGCCCTTCTCTCTAAATAATAATAATAATAATTTAACTAAATTAAAAAGTTTCTGCCAATGTTGCTTGTTCTAATATCTCATGTCTCCCATCTATTTTTCTTTCTCTAGTATCTTCCTAGAGTAAAATTCATATCATGTCATCTTTTCTAATTATTTATGTTAGACCACAAAAAATACCAAAACTCCTTAAACTTTTGAGATTTAATGAATATCTCAATATACATTTTGGCAAAGTTAATAATAAGAAATATGTAAGTAATTTCCTCCTTAAGCTAATAAAATGTATAAGTAAAATATTAGTTTCCTGCCTAGTATCGGCTAGACTCTCAGTAAAGGCTACTTTTCTATTTCTCTGTAAGACTTGGTGTCATCTTTCTGGGATTTTGCTCTTTAAGTCTTGCTTAAATATCAACCAACTTGAGAAAATTAAAGCATCTCATTAACTCTAACATTAACTTTCCATCTTAAATGAATCCACATAATCACACTGTTTAAGTCTGTCTTTCCGGCATATTCAAGATTACCAGCGCATATGTAACCTCCCCTATGCTATTAGAATTCTCAACTACAGGTAACAAAAAATCAACTTAACTTAGCTTTCAGCAGACAGGAATTTGTTGGCTTATATAAATGAAATGTCCATTGAACAAGAAAAGTTGGAACAGTATGTTAAATATTAATGTTCTCTCTCTCACTCACTCAGTATTCTCCTCTCCCCCTCTCTGCCTCTCTTCATCCAGACCAGTGTCATAATCCTTCTCCTAAATCAGTCACTACACCTATCGCCTTCTCCTTGGCTGAACCTGAGGTGCCTCCTCCTGGAGCCCAGGGGTGGAATGAGACTCATCCCAAACAAAGGGACCTAGAATAAGTGAAGAAATTAGTCACTTGCCAGAAGAGCGTGGCTTGGTGGGTAAAAATTACAGACGTCACTGCATTTATTAAACCTGAATGACTGAGATACCCACTTTTTGCTCCCCCTTGAACTAGTATGGAACCCAATTTTATTTATTTGATTATTTGCTGATTGAAGGTTGGTCTCTAAACCATTCCTGTTTTTACCTTCAGCACATAACACAGTGAGTAGCATTTAAGAATTCTCTTAGTGTGTATTGAGTTTAAAGAAATTTTCCATCATTTTTCATACTATCTGTATGCACATTTACTCATTTATTTCCAGAACAAATCTGAAAGAAAAATGACATTGGCATGCTTATTTTGCACACACAGAGTACAGAAGTGTCTCCACACATCAAATTCATGGCATATTCCATTCCAAAATGCAGAATTTCTAAGTACTCTTTCAATTTTAAAATTCAATCTCCACAATGTTAGTGCACAATTAACCATAATGTATGATACTTTCCCCTAAAATTAGCATTACAGATACAACTGAGTTTGAGTTCCCTCTCTGAAATTTTTTTGCTGATACTGTGACCATAAGAGAGTTACTTAACTCTCTAACTTCAGTATCCTTATTTGTAAACGGGGATAATATTGGCACACATCTTCAAGTTTGGGGAAATAAAATAGATCATGTAAATTCACACTTGGCACTGTTTCTAGCACAAAGATGGTATTCCTTCAAGTGTGTCTACCAGCACTAAAAATACCCCCACCATCACTAAAATTCCTGCTAGTACTACTATGACTACTAATCTTTTGGCCGTATGCAGCTGGACATGAAATTATGCACCAATAATTAGCATCATGTCATTTCCTAAAGCAAAATCAAGATTATTTTGATTTTCATCATTTCACTATAGTAGAACAAGATTGCTAAGCCATTTCTTAAGGGGTGATACTCCCCCCACCAACCAAATTCTAAGCTCTGGGATCCTGACTGCTTTAGATTTTGTTGTCTATTATTAATCATGAGCATTGCTTTGCAAGTTACTATGAATTTACCTTTAAAAAGAAAACAAACAAAACTATTCTAAAACAATGCAACACTCATACAATTTTAATAGGTAGCAGCCTTTGTCATCATACATGTATGTTTTTCCCATTAGATGTATTTCCCATACATGTATTTCCCATATGATGCTGAGTTTGCCTTTGCATTTCTTTTTGCTCCCCAGACCTTCACACTGGCTCCTTCTCTCCCTTCATTCTTATCTCTATGGAAGAATTTCATGACAACCCTATCTGATATAACTTTCTCTGTCTTTCCATTCATTACTTAATTTTTCAAACTAGCATTTAAGATTATCTGACTGTATATTACTATTTATTTATAGTCAAGCCTCCCATCTTCCCACCCAATACCCATTCCAAGAGTGCAGGGAAACCTTATGCCTTGTTCACTTCTGTATCTTCAGTTGCCAGACGAGTACTAAGCATGTGGTAGGTTCTCAATAAATTTTGTTAGTTGAGGTGAATTGCCTCTCAAATGGTTAATCTCTTGTTCCACATTATATTTCTCACAACCAGACAATCATATCTGTTACTATTAGTATATAGCATCAGTTATTCAGTCTAAGAGATCACTATCGACCATTGTATATGGAATTTTATAACCATTGTATGATC
>PISX010015510.1:0-25593 GCA_004024625.1 Mellivora capensis
AAAGCTACTTTCTGCAGCTCTTTAAGTCACAAGAGTTTCCACGCTAGTCAGTTACTCAATACCGTCCTACTGGGTTCCCTGAGAAAAGCATTTCTGGATAGTATCATCTTAGATAAATTCTATAGATCTGCTAAAAGGAGAAGTTAGTCAATTGCTTGTATGTTGATTAATGAAATGACTTTTATTTTGTAGGAAATGAAAATGCCAATTAGAATTGGAATAGGAGTGGAACTCTTGCCATCTACTTGCTGCTCATTTGCATAGATAGGAAAGAGGACAGGCAGGCACTGCACAGAAGAGAGTGGGATCTTGCCAGTGGTCTATGAACACACTTACAAGGGCTCTGGGGCACTTTCTGTCTCTCAGCAACTTTGCATTGACTGATTTAAAGGAATCACTTCTCAGGAAATGATATTAGGTGGGATGCTTCTCAGATGACATGAGTGTTCTCTTCACTGTCCTTTGAGCATCAAAAATGGTTTTCCTTGCAGACCTCCTTCCATCATAAATTGTGGTCATGAATTCTCCATATCGTGTTTATTAACAAAAACACTGTTCTTCAAACAAATATTCATGAAGAATTATCAATCCTTATTTGTAAACATTGCATTGTAGGCTTATTTCATTCAATGGGAATGGCAGTAGGGGAAAAACTCACTCTGCCAAGTCAGCTTATAGGTGTTTTACCCACAGTGTCTCATTTAAGCCCAGAACAACCCTCTGAGCTTAAAAAGTAATATCTTCCTTTTACATAAGAGAAAATGATGAGGCTAAGAACCTCACTTTGCCGCAGGCCAAGATGACACGTCCAGTAAATGGTGGAATGCTCCTGGCTCTCGAGCTCATGGACATTCCCTGGGAGCTCAGGATTCAGTCCCATAGCTCCTTCATTAATCTGAGCTAGTCCTCATCAGCTTGCCCTGAAAGTTGGCTTGGACCCAATTGCTTCTCTGTCAGTTACTCCTTGACCTTCATGTTCACTCAGGGTCAAAGAGCCTACATGGCTCATTTCTTAGACATGCTTTGGCCTTGTGGAGTCTCAGCCACAGATTGCTTGTTAACTCTAGGAAAAGTCATCTTAGAATCATCACTCAAGGAAAAGGCTGTTTTTACATTGTGATAGAGGAGAAGAAGACAGTTGCAATGGTACATGTCGTTAAAAACGTAAAATCCCCGATGATGAAACTCTTCAGTTGAAGACACTCCCATGAGTTCAGCTCACTCCTCATTCACATGCAGCTGTTTATTGTTCAGAGTTTTCTGAGATTGGAGATGCACAGAGTCCTCATTCAAGAGTGCTTATCTTTTATACAAAGGGTTCACATTGAACAAAATGAGTATACAATTTTTGGAGGCATTGCTGATGATGAGAATGATAGTCCCTTCTAGAATGGCTCGATGCTGGGGTAGAACTGAAGCTTTAATATATTATGAAGGGAGCCCACAGCCAAGTAGTTTGGAATCCTTCCCCACTGGAGAAGATTCATATTAAAGATAGGGAAGTGATCTTACAGCAGAAATTCATGGTTGAAAGTTCACCTTACTGTATTCCCCTAGGTATGCAAAAATGTGATGTGAATTAAATCACCCTGAAAGGAAAAAGAACTCACACATTTATCTGAGGCAAGCAATATGAATCTATATGCTCTATAACTTATTGTTTAGACATATTTTGAAGCCATGTAACAAGTTAATAAAATGCAACTAGGACAAAGTTCTTTTGCCATTAACCTTTTAGTACAATTTGAGCAATAATTGTATTATCTGTTTTTGAATTTATAATAAGAATTGCAACCTGTATGGTTTTACCTTGTCCCTGAAGATTCAGTTAAAACTGGCTTAAATTTCATCTTACTTGCAGTGTGAAGCCCAACGTTTCTTGCAATTTATTGGATGATTCTTGGCTGCTTATGGCTCAGTCAACTCTGGCTTTGATTTCTTGATCTTCTGTTTCATACCTGTACCCAGTGCTTTCTTCTTCATCTCCGTAGTTTTTTCCTTAATTTTTCCGGCACTGATGGCTTATGGTTGCTGTGTACAGTAGATTTTTGCTGATGAGTTGGGTTATATGGTGGTAGAATAACAAAGTACAGCATATATTAGAAATTAAAATCGAACAGATATTGCTGCTATAAACATGTTTTAGCCACATTTCTATCATACCTACTTTCCTGCCTCCCACCTGCATTCTCACTCACCACTCCAACCCTCTAATTCTTATTGATTTATGACATTATTTCTTTGAATATATTTCTCCTCTCCTGGTACTTCCATTGTGCATATGTTGGCCTGTTTGCTAATGCCCGCCTTTCTCTGAGGTTCTGTTCATTTTTTCTATTTCTTTTTTCTCTTTGTTCTTCATATTTCACCATCTCTACTGATCTGTTTTCAAGTTTTCAGATTCTTCCATCAGATCAATTTGGTTTTGCACTCTGTTAAAGGTTGAATTGTGTGTATAAAGTCCTAAATCTCTAGTAGCAGAGTGTGACCTTATTTGGAAATAGGCTTGCTGCAGATGTCATTAATTAAGGTAAGGTCATGGTACGATAGGGTGGGTCTTTAGCCATTATGTGTGGTGTCCTTATAAATAGGGGACATTTGAACATAGCTACACACCACAGGGAGAACACCATGTGAAAGTGAAGGCAGGGACTGAGGTGATGCAGGAGAAGTCAAGGAACAGATTGCCAGCCAACCACCAGCCAACCACCAGAATCTAGGAGAGAAGCATGGAATGGAGTTCTTCATAACCCTCAGAAGAAACCAACTCTGTCAACACATTGATCTCAGACTTCTAACCTCTAGAACTGTGGGACAATAACTTCCGTTGTTTAAGCTTCTCAGTTTTTTTGATATCCTGTTTTTTTTTTTTTAAGATTTTATTTATTCATTTGAGAGAGAGAGACAGAGAGAGTACAAGCAGGGGGAAAGGCAGAGGGAGAGGGAGAAGCAGGGATATCTTGTTAAGGAAGCCCTAGCAAATGAATACACACTCTTTTAGTAGTTTTTTTCCCCTCATTTCAGCATTGTGCTTTTCAACTCCATAATTTCAGTTTGATTCTTTAAATAATTTCTGTCTTTTTATTAGTATTCTCTACTCAATGAATTTCTTAATGAATTTTTATACCTTGTTTTAATTGTTTAAATGGGGTTTTCTTTATTGATTTAACATATTTTCAATAGCTGCTTTGAAGGCTTTGCTTTTAAAGACCAACATCTGGATCCCCTCAAAGGCAATTTCTATTGTTTGCTTTTTTCATCTGGGTATTGTTTACATTTCCTGTTTGTTTGCATGCCTTATGATGTTTTTCTTGAAAACCAGACAGTTTTAGATAACAAATTGTGGCAAATCTTGGTACTGACTCCACCTCTCCCCCACAGGACTTATTTTTGTTGTTTGTCTTGTCACTTGTTTATTTGTTTAGAGACTTGGCTGAATGCATGCTGTGGAGTCTATTTGCTCAGGAGCATGTAGGCTCTGAAGTCCCTGCTTGGTTTTTTTTTTCCCTCCTTGTTTTTGTCTTTGAGTGTAGCTACCTAGGGTAGTTCCTGAGCCAGCTCCTGAGTCATTGGTTGAAGGCTGGGCTTGAGCTCCTCAGCCAGTTAGAATTTCCTGATTGTATGTGTATGTAAGGCTTTATCATTGCGTGTCTGTGTGACTTGGAGACAGCGTTCACAGTTTAGGGATTTTATAGTTTTGTTCCACATTCAGTCGGGGTCTAGACATTTGCAACCTCCCTCTCTAGTCACCTCTGAGAGGGTTCAGTTTTGAGCATGCACACAGTTTTCCAGATCACCCGGAAAGAGTGCCATTTAGTTTTAATTTAGGCTTCCTAAATTTTGTCTCTGGGTGAAAAAGAGCTTATTTTTTAGTAAGTGTTTGGTCAGACGTAGAACCTTGTAAGCCTCTTGAACCACTAAGGCTTCTGCCCTTTGCTGATGCTTTTCTGTGTGGATTAGGGAATACTTTATCCCACATTCTGCTCTGATTGCCCCCTGAGTGGTTGCAATCTGTTCTGTGCATACAGTCTTTCCAACACCCAGAGTTGAGATCCTTGCATTCTCCTTCACTGTATCTTTCCTTGGCTTTGTTAACCTTCTGTATTCTTCCATTTTATTTTACTATCATGGAACTATGAGTTGTTCTTAAGTACTTACCACCAATATCTGCATTGCTTTTTACACTTTGGTATGCAATTCTTCATGCTCTGTTCCAAATAAATAACTTAATATATCTATATCTAGATTTATATCTATATCTGTATGTATAAAGTAATAGGTATATTAGCTCATTTAATCCTTAAGCAACCACATGATACTGGTATTTTAGCTTTTCCAATTTATATACGGGTCACTGAGACTTTTTCAATGTCATGTGAATGGCATATGAAATACCATGAGTCTGGTTGCCATACTGCCTCTCATGATGGGTGAGTGGGCCCAAGCCATCTTGAAAGAACCCACTCAAGAAAGAAGCTTCATGAGATGAGGGAGCTGTAGGCTGTGAGGAAGGGGAGTTGAGTAGGTCTATCACAGAGGTCAGGAAGGAGGGCATTGCCTAGTGAGTAGAGGAGAAGAGTGAAAGAATGAACCACACTCTTTAGCCCACTGGAGGCTTGTGGATAATGGGTCAGGACTGAGTAAAGAAAGAGGAGAGGTTTTGAATTAAATATAGTATTAGACCCTAATTCTAATGATGAAATAATTGGGATTCAAGAAGGCAACACTGAATTTCTCTCCTTGTCTGATTTCTGTCTGCGTCAACTGATGGATTGATTCAAAAGTTGGACTGAGGGAAATTTAAAATACACCATTGTTTCAACTCTTTGCAAATAAAACTGGTTGGAGAATGAGGCTTCTGTTGTGCCCCCACAGAGCTTTGCCAAATGTTATCCCAGAATCAACTCCCCCACTTAGTCACAGGCAGTATCGGACAACTGCTCTGCTATTCAAGAAGTAATGAGGGCAGAGCAGAAGAGACAAGTGAGGGCTTCCTTCAATGGATGTTCTTCCACTTGGCATGAGAAGAGTGCAGAATGAGTGGCCTTAATAGTTACCTGAATGAAGTTATTAGAACAAAATGACTAAAAAATGATGGATTCTTCCACAAATACTAGCAAAAGGCAGGGACACAAATGTGGATGGAATATCTTTGAGGAAAGTGGTTTGTTGGTGTAAAATAAAGCATTCCCTGAAACAGGAGCTCAGCCCATTCCACATTTCAGGGGATATTTTCACATGAGAGCCTTTGTACCCTTCTCTCATACGAAGGGAGGACACACAGCACTAACTTGTTTCTATAGTTTCTTCTTATTTATTTATTTCACTTCATTATTTATTTATGCTATTTATGCTTTCCCCCATTCCAGTTCTCCTACTGATTGCAATGCTATTCAAGTTAATCTTCATAAATAAATTATTCCAACAATGGATTAAGTAGAAATTAGTTGACATAATTGTGCATCTGTTTTGGTAACTACAGAATGTGATGTTAAGTGTTTTATGCTAACATAAGCTCTCAGTTTCTCTGATCATTAAAATTCTCTAAATAGTAATAAATCACATCCTCCATATTATCCTTAAGGTTCCATTAAAATCCATGAATTTCAATAGAGAGTGATGAAGGGAAATGAAGAGTACTTAGTGAGACTCCTGTATTGGCTGCAACAAAATGGAAAACACACACACTCAGCTTCCTTTCTTAATGAAAGTATTTTTCATTCCCATCAGTAGGCCATTTTTCTGCTTTAATTTTGACGGACTTCCCAATACAGCAAAATTGGATATAGCCATTTAAAGCAATTCAACCCTTGAAAATTGGTAACTCCCTTCTGTTCTATAATTCAAAAAAATTTTGGGGTTCAAATACCATCTCATGGCTGAAACAATTTATTTCAAATATTTGTTGCATGGGGAGGATTCTTGATCATTGCCTTTCCCTTTTCCTCTCTCATCTTTCATTTTCTTCCTTATTTTTCCTACTGTCTTTCCTGTTTGAACTCTTCTCCACTCCCCCTCTTCCTTCACCCCTTTAGCAGATTCAGACTTATAAGATCTTCAGTTCCCAACACCCTGAAGAGGGAGTCTTTTCTCCCAAGAATTCCAAAAAAGCCTTTGAAAGACTTTGTCTGGGCTGACTCAGGTTACATGCCCTTGAATGTTAAGTGATGTGAAGGACGTGGCTCTCATGCGCCAGGTTTGGTTTTGATCTAGAACTGGAAGGTAGGGTGGTGAGTCATGGGCACTGAGCAATAGGAAAAAATGGTGCCTGAAAATCTCAGAAGTTTTTTCTTACTAAAAAAAGGAAGGTAGGATCACTGACAAGAAAGAACAATAGAATATCTCTAGTTTGTGTGCTTGTGTGTGTGTATCCCTGCACCGTTTACCTAAGTGATATGCTAAGAAAGCCTTTTCATGATACAATTTTGTAATATTTTTTCTGTTTTTATAGTTATATTTAATATGATAAGAACTTGGTTTTGGTGTGAAATAGAGCTATCTTTTGAACCTATTTCCCAGAAACTATTGAGTAATTTATCATTCCTCAACTGATTTTAATGGATATTATTTTTGAAATCTAAACTGCCATTTGTACACACAGAGCAAATAGAGGGCAGATCTCTCCACTATTTGTTACAATGCACCCCATGTCATGAGAGCTCTACAGCTTCTCTGGGTAGCCCCCTGGATTGGCTCTCACAGCCCCTAAGGAATCAACCTATGGATCCCAGTAGCCAAGAGCTCAACTTGAAATCTCCTGTCCCAGCAGACTGGTGTCATGTCCACATTTGGATAGCCAAGGACCTTTTGTTTTTTATACATTCATTTTTTTAAATTCATGAGTTATTTAAAAAAATGTGTAATTGTGCAGCACACACTCACAGTCTTCAACTTAAAATAAGTGTATGTATAAGCTTTTTGACCAAATCCAGCAAATCATATTTGTTGGAAGCAAAGATATTTCCTTTAGATCTTTTAGGACATAAGAAATTAATTTAAAATACAAATATTAGGTAGATATTTTATGATGGAAATAGCACTAGGTCTAAAGTCAGAGAACTCCTACTCATTATCTGCCTGACCTTGGGCTGGTTACCTAACGTCTAAGCATTGGTTTCCTCATCTATAAAGTAAGGGTAATACTGTGACTTACAAGGTTATTTGGAGATTAAATGAGACTTATTGAATATCCATTACCAATCTGGCAGTATGCTAACATGGCTGAGTCAATGCTTAATTAGTTGTAACTCATCTTTAGAGCCTTCAAAATTGCTTTCACATATTGCTATAGCCAAACTCTCTCAATATAGGAAACAACCGCACATTGCTTCATTGTGTTAATAAAACATACCCTGCATCTGTTCTAGTGCTGTCTGTGGTGCTAGTCAAATCCAAGCCCATGAATTCCAAGATTTAATGGAGGACAAATAAGTTGACAAAATTGTAAATGCCTGCCTCATAGTAGAAGCTTCTCAAATGTATGTTATTTTAAAATGCAATCAAGACAATTGAAATAGGTGTTGAAAAATGTGCTATACTTGGTGTATTTGGCTGTACTTCCTATGGAAGAATTAGTTTTAAAACTCACAACAGTCATGTGTCTGTAGGGTTCATGCAAAGAAGTTTATTTTATTTTGTTCTTTTTTTCTCCTATTTTGTAGCTATTTTGAAACAAGCTTTCCTCTTCCATATCTATCATATCTCCCTGAAGAACATTCACAACCCCATTTTAGTGACAGGAGTATTCTTGGGGCTTTTGATGGTTTCCGGCCAGTGGTCCCTTTACTCTGGGACTCTTCACTGGAGCTGTTTCATTTGTAGAAGGGTAAAAGCAGCACTACTTAAATGTTGTTTTATATTCCATTAGACACACACTCACATTTTCAAGGCAAAATTATACATATGGGTGTTTTTCTGTTTTAAAATGCAAGGTGGATATAAACGTGAGTTTGGTATTTTTAGATCTCTTTTTTGGGGTAAAGATTCTAGGGTGGCCCCCAAGATCCCTGCCTCCTGGCATTCTCTTTGATGTAGTTAGGACACATTATTTGATTCCAACCAATGGAATGTAGCAAAGGAGATGGGATCTTTGTGATTACACGAGCACCACATGTTCTGTGGTGGTCTTACATAAAACTGTAGCACTGTCTTGTGGAGTCTTGCTGGCTTTGAAGAAGCAAGCTTCCATGGATTGAGCTACCTTGTTAGGGAAATCCACATAAGAAGGAACTCTAGGAAGTCATTAGAAGCTGAGAGCACTTTTTGTCCTATAAAATAAGAAAATGAGGCCTTTGGTCCTACAGCTACAAGGAAATGAACTCTACCAACAGCCTGAGAGATTGTGGAAGCAGATCCTTCCCCAGTTGAACTCTGGTGAGACCATAGCCAGCCAACATCTTGACTTTAACCTCAGGAGATCCTGAGTCAGAAGACCTACCTAAGTTGTGTTTTGACTCCTGACCTCAGAAAATATCTATAGAAACTATAGACAGTAGGTCTTGTTTTAAGCTACTAAATTTGTGGTTATTTATTATGCATCAATACATTTTCCCCCAAATTTGTCACCAGATCATATGCCCCATTGTTAGCATCTAATCAATGTGTTGAAGCAAGGAATGATGTTGATGCATAATATAATGCAAATCGTTGCTATCATAGGATAAATAGTAAGCCCACATTTAGGGGCCAGGGATAGAGTAGATACTACATGAAGCACTGGCTTGGGATTCAGGTTCTGGGTTCTAGGCACAACTGATGTGTCTTGTAATTCCAGTTCCTGGACTCTCCCCCTACTATCTGTACAACTAAAAAATTAAATGTTTAAATAAATTTTGAGTTTCATTGTGGCTACACATTTATTAACAACTTTAAAATTATAGGTCTAGGAATTACAGCTTTATTACCTCTATTAACTATTAAATGAAACTCTTGTTTGCTTTGGAATTCCCAATGCTCATAAATGCTTGTTTGGGATTCAAAAGACCTTATTAAATGACTTAAGAGAGCACATTAACTTCTGATTGGAAACCAGTGGATTAATTTCAAAATATTTTTTCATCTCATCTGTTTTGTTAACCTGGAAGATCTACCAGCTATGACAATTTAGATATAGCTTGTTAAGTACAGATTTTCTCAACTCATTATTGTATTAAAGAAAAGTGATACCATTTCTTTCCAAGCTGAAAAGCTGGAAGTGTTTGATCTTTATCCATCCCCTGTCAAAAGAAATAATGAAAGAAAAAAAAGAAAGAGGAAAGGAGAGGAAAGAAAAGGAAAGGGAAGAGGAGAGGAGAGGGGGAGGGGAGGGCAGGGGAGAGGAGAGAAGAGAGGAAAGGAGAGGAGAGGAGAGGAAAAGAAAGGGAAGAAAAGGGAATAAAAAACTTAACTTGGATACATACAAGGAGTTTAAAAATTAGTTAATCCCATCCATTTTATTCTTTGAAAAAATAGTTCATGTATCATAATTAGAATAGGGAATCTTTATTGCCTTACTTGTGCTATATGTTTGTGTAAGAGATCCTGTCCAGTAGGTGTTAGCAAAGTAATCTTAAAAATAATCATGGGGGCTTCTTATATTAGCTTTGTAACTACTTTTAGGTAAGTTATAAGAACTTTTCTCTGTGCAGAGGAAGGTGTTATTTCAGTGTATCTACAACCAGAAAGAAAGAAAAGGAAAGAAAGGAAAAGGAAAGAGAAAATGAAAGAAACAAAAGAAACTTTTGATTTTAAAAAAAGCTACTCTTTTCTCCCCCATGTAATAAAAAGCCCATTCTGAAATATCAAACTTAAAAAAATGGAAAAGTTCTGAAATAAACAACACAACCCTGTATCAACATCATTTTGAAGTATATAGCATCTGAGAGGAAAACAGACCTAATGTATAGAAGGCTAATCTAAAGTAATGTATAGAAGGCTAATCTAAAGTGAACCATGGTAAGGGTTGTGGGAAAGTCCAGCAGAGCCAGAGGGGTTTCCTGTGGGAAGCAGGAGGGTGGGTGTAGGAGATGAAAGCTGCTTTTTCAGGGGATATGTGTAGACTCCGAGGGCATCCACATTCTAGGGGAGGGTTTGGGTAAAAGCCAGCGTGTCTACCAGTTCACAGGGCTAGGAGGTAGAGCAGGGCAGAGGGGAGGTGGGACACAAAAACAGGAAGATGAAGGGAAGAGAGGCAGAGTGGGAATGGGAAATTCATGTTTTGTTTTGTTTTTTACTTTTTGTGAGTTTATGTTAAAATATGATATAGGTCAAGAAAGTGTACATGTTGTAACTGAGGAACCCAATGGATATATGCAAATATTAATATGTAATGTATAAATATATAGCAATAAATAGAGAATTTGCCCTGCTGGCAGCTGGACTGTAAAGGGAATATTGAGAATTGAAGGAGAAAAGTCAGTTTTCCAAAAGGTGTTGCACTGTCACTTGAAAAAATAGATAAGTTGGACCAAACCAAGCCAAGCCAAACTCTGAGCTCCATCATAGACCAAATTCAAGTTCCTTCCTCCAGTTCATTGAAATCTTTGTGTCCTGACATAAGACTACAGATACTGGTCGAATAGTTACTCCAAAAGGACTCCTGTGATCTACAGATAAGATGCCTGGCTGCTCCAGAAATTCCTGTTTTAGTGATTCTGTCAGGGTTTGGAAGTATCTGCTTGTGGATTTACTTTGCATTTCCCTGATGATCAATGATGTTGAGCATCACTGCACACATTTATTACCCTGTTGGATTTATTTATTTATTTTTTGGCCAAAGTGCCTCTTTAGTCTTTTGTCCATCATTCCATGGGTTGTCTATATTTTCCTAATAGGTTTGTGGGAGGGATTTGAGATCTAATTTTCAGTTAGAGCTATACTTGAATTCTGGCTTTGTTAAGTGCAAGCTGTGTATTATTAGACTGGGTAGACCACCAGTCTACCAGAGGGGAGCTTAAGAGAACACATGTTTTAAACAGTCTTATGTACCATTTCAATGCTGATATGAAACATCACTCTTTGTTGTGAACAAAGCAAATTCCAAAAAAATATCTATCTGGCAGAGCTCCATGAGATCTTTCTTTACTGAACCCTGAACACATTTGCTCTGAATATTTGCTCCCTAACAATCTGTAGAATTTTCTGATGCTCTGTGAGGTTGTGGCTCCTGTCCTTCTCCCTCAGGTCTATCTTCCTCCTAACTTCTGCTGATCAAGAAACTGAGGTTAAGAGATATGGAACAATTTGCCTGAGGTCCACCATTACTAGTAACTAGTAAGTTAAATAACCCAGTCCAGCTAGGTCCAAAGGCAGCAGACTGGCAATGTGCTAAACCTTGCTGCCTCTTGATGAAGTCTTAAGGTTTGAGTTAGAAAAGGATGTTGTTGAGCTACTGCTAAGTTTGAGACACATTGAGGCCTTGAAAGAACATGCTGTGGCCTCTAGTCCTAATGCCAAGTCTTCTTTCCTAAAATTTGCATTGTAGAAATACTAAAAATCACATGTGTGCTGATTGACTACTGTGGTATGAGGGATACAGTGATGAGTAAGATGGACATAATTCCTGCCTGCATGGAGTTCACTAAACACAGCTATTGCAAAGGAGCTTGACAAGGCTCAAAGATCGGTGATACGATGTATACCTGTGATTTTGGGGGGCATGAATACAAAACCAAGGACTGGTGAGCTCAGGTTCCTGTCCCTTCTTACTTCTTCAGAGACCTTACTCAATTGATTGTTCCAAATAATTCTTTCCTGTCTACTGGCTCCTTCTCATCATAATTTAAACACCCAAGCCTTTCCTCTCTTTAGATGAACATGATACCAAGAGAAAACCCCCTTCCATGACTTAGCATCCTCCCTCAGCTCCCAATCAAATCACTTCCCCTCAAGAGCACACTTTCCTCCCCCTTCCTCATCTTCACCCCCTTTTCAGCATACTCACCTATTGCTACTGGTTTCCTAAAACAATGGCGGTGGTTCTGCATTTGAAGAATGCTTCTCACTTCGGCTTTGTCATTTCTTAGCATTGATGGTGGCTGCCTCAGTTTTTCTTGATGATTTCCTTCCTCCATTCTTCCCATGACTTCTGAGTCTTCCTGGGGGTACTTTGTCTTCTGGTTGTCTCCCAGAGAATTGTCCTAGAGGTCCTCTCTCCATATACTCTCCCCAGGCATCTCACTCCATGATGACACCACCTGAGTCGATCTCCAGCATGGACGACTCAACAGCTGAAATCCAGATTCACATATCCAACTGGCCATTTGACATCTCCGTGTAGACAGCGGACTGGGCATCTCAGATTCCACATATCTCAAGTTAAATTAATTATCCCCACCCTGTTCTGCTTCTCTGTTCCCAAAGCAATGAGTGTCACCCACATCCCAAGAACCTGAGCTATCCTGAATCCTCCTCCCTCATTTCCCACATCTGACCAGTCACAAAATTTACCTCTTCCACCTCTCACATCTTTCCATCCCTTGTTATTTCTTGCCTTCTTTATAGATATTGACTCCTAAATGGTCTTCTGACCATCAATATTGTTCCCAACCAAACTGATTTTCCTCATAGCAGATGGAGTTATCTTTCTGAAGGGCAAGTTGATCACGTCCCTGCTCTGTTTAGAACAGAGTTCTAAAGAGTTCAATAGCTTCCCATAATCCTCAGGAGCAGTTGCAGGCCCTTTAACCTGACTCTTGAAATCATTTGTCTGCCCCCTGACTTACCTCTCCTTCTCATCCCTCACTACTCTGCTCCTTTGGACTCTGCACTGCAACCATAGTAACCTGATTTCTGCTTCCCAGCTCCGCTCTTTTTTCTCTTGCCCTTGGGTTTTTCTCTGTTGACACACTCATCTCTTCTCCTATGCTTTATCATCTTGCTGACTCTTGTTCACTCCAGTTCTCACTCCCACTTCCCCTGGAAGTACTCCGCCTCTTCCCCAGCTGTCTGGAGTTAAGTGACTCATCCCTTTGCCTTTACAGCTCCTGAACCTCTTTGGCCCACAGCTACCTTGCTGTGAATTACACCTGTGTGATTAGCCATGAGGACACGAAGAGACTCTTGTGTCAGACCCACCGTTTCCTACCTAGCATCTAGCACAATGTAGAAAGCATGCCAAAGAATTACAGTCACATTAAAACTGGTCAAATATTTTCGTAAAAACTTTTCTTGAGTCCAATATAAGTGTTCCTTAAGCTGGGAGGAAGTGCTTCCGTATAGTGGTGTTGCCCCAACATGACTGCCTTCTGGCTTCTGCCATCCCCTTCATTTGGGGCTCCTCTTTACCTTTGGTCTTCTCCAAGTCGTTCACCATTAGAAATATGTGTGAAAAATTACAGCACAAACAAATTAGTGGTGTATTTTTACATTCTCAGAAGCAAAATGGGAGGGAGACAGTATTCTCTATCTTCAGAATTTCACATGAGCAGCACGGAAGTGCCAGTCATCAGCAGAATCCCAGCTGCATTTCATCTCTCTCCCTTGCTGGGGGTTTGGAGGCTCTTTGGTTTCTCTTTTGAGAAAAATCATTCCATAAAGGATGTGGTACTAAAAATGTTGTAAGGTCTGGTCTCTGATGGTGACACCAACATTTGTGTTGTGGACAAGTTCCCTGTATGTATGCGCGTGCACATACGTGGTGTTGCATAATTGCATTACTGCACTGGCACTTAAATCTCCAAGAATTTGATCTTTAACAGTTAGGAACAAGGTTTCTCTCCTTAACTTTAACCTCCTTGTAATTCCTAGTTGTGACTGTTCACATTTTTCCTCAGATCAGAATTTCCCAAAGATTTTTCTATGGAAACTAGTCCCTTAATACTAGGCTGTTACACTAGACAAGCCCCTTCATCTAGACCCCATGTGTGGATGAAGGTCCTGTATTTAATACGCTTGGGGGCTGCGTGTTTGCTTTCCTTTTGGAGAGTTGCAACTCATATCTGCCTAACACAAGCTCTGTGAAGTTCATAGACATCTGTTTAACTCAGCATTTCTTATTCATATTAACCACAGAAACCTTTTTCCTTAAATTTATTAATTTTCTGCAGAGTGCAGTTTGAGAAATATTGGTTGGACCCTTTTGGTCCTTTAATTTCTTTTTTTTAAATGTATAATTTTTTCAAGATTTTATTTATTTGTCAGAGAGAGAGAGAGAGAGAGCACAAGTAGGCAGAGTGGCAGGCAGAGGTGGAGAGAGAAGTAGGCTCCCTGCTGAGCAAGGAGCCCCATGTGGGACTCCATCCCAGAACCCTGGGATCATGACCCGAGCCAAAGGCAGCAGCGTAACCGACTGAACCACCCAGGCATCCCGGTCTTTTAATTTCTGATGTCCAGCACCTCTTGCACTAATTTGATCTCTATATTAATTAGAAATTATATAAAGCAATGATAGCAAAAATAGTTAAGACTTACTGAATGTTACTACATCCAGGAATTATTCTAGGTGTTTTATAAGTATTAGCTCATTAATATTTCCACAAATTTTATGAAATAGTTATCGTTCTCCATACCATATAGATAGAACTCAGGCACAGTGAAGTATCTTGTCCAAGGTCACACAGCTGGTGAGCAGTGGAACTGGGATCTGAGCCCAGGCAGTTAGGTTCTCAAGAGTCTGGGATCAGTACCATTCTTGGTGGCTTCCCTAGTTTACCTTTTACTGAATCTTCTGAGCCTGGCCTGGAACAGTGCCTGGCAAAGGATAGGATTTTAGGAATGTTTGATGCTACAGGAACCATCTAGCATTGTGTATTTCATAAGCAGGCCAACTGTTGTCTCATCTATATCATGCCTAACAATGTAGCTGCCTAGAATGGGCTGAAACAGTGACATCTCCCTCCCCTCACCCCGCCCCTACTCTCTCCAAGGGCCAACTCCGCTGGCTCGTTAGGGAAACAGAGCAGGAATTATATTGTAGTGCAAAGCCAGCACATGGTGGGCATCTTCAAACAATGTTGCCAGAACACAGCTTGAAAAACATGCTACAGTCCTGGGTCACAAAACAAACACAGACATCACAAAACAGACTGCCAGAGGATGACAAACATTTGAATATAAATTAAAAGAAGCTTTGCAGACACAGCATAACAAAATGCCCAATTAACAAAACCAACCATATGCTCCTACCAGAATGGTTGGACACAGTGTAAAACACACACGCACATTAAATGCAAAGAAATCTCAGATGAAACAGCTTCATCAGACAAGCTGGAACCGGTGCCAACCGGAGATGCTGCAGTGATAAAAGAGACTCTCCAGAGTCACTCTAAATGTCCCCCAATAAACTAGCTATCGGAGGTATACACACCCTGGAGCACTGAACAGTCGTAGAAACTAAAGCAGAACAATACACTTTTGGATCTGTTTTATTTTTTTCTTCCACATTGAATTACTGCAGACCTCGATTTATTTAGCAACATTTTTAAGGGTATTATAAAGTCATGGGGAAGAGCATGAACTTTAGAATCAGACAGGCTGGGCTTAAATTCTGGCTGTGTGAAATGCTAAAGGTGTGAATTTTGCAGGATAGTTTCATGTCCGTTACAGCATATGCAAATGGGAATAGGAGTACTCACTTCTTCCTCCTTTTGTCAGGCTCAAAACTGATGATGTACGTAGGAAGTATAACACAGTATTTGGCCCATGGACCTGGACTCTATAAATAAGAGCCATTATTATAAAAGTCATTATTATTTATTATTTAAAGTTATACATATGCCAGGACTTAAAATTGGAATCTACAATTTAACTTGTGTATTGTCGGCTTTAGCAAATAGAAGAGAATTCTGTCTTGGGCCATTCTCTTCTAGGCATTATATTCTTGCAATCATAGTGACGGTGATGGGTCGTAAAACATTTATTTGTTCCCTTGCTCGTTCATTTGTTTATTCTTTTATTCCTTCATTCAACAGTCCCTGAACGTCCTTTAGGCTCAGGTGAATGGTCCTAGGTGCCAAAGATATAAATCTGATGGAGAAACGACATCCACCTTTAAGACACTCCTAGACTGGTCGGGGAGACAGCCAGAAAGGGAAATAATTATAATAAATATGGAAGGTACTAAAATAGATTCCTGTTTTGAACACTATGAGAAGGCTATTGATTTTGTCTGGGGACTTCACTAGAGAGTCATTTGAACTTAGATATTGAAGGATCAATAGCGATTTTAAGAGGAAATAGGGATTTGGAGATGTATTAATCTGCTTATTTCACTTTTTGAAAATATATTGGGAGAATGATAGACAATTGTTCTGTAGGACTATTCACCTAACTTCTAATGGCTCTACACAGGAAGGAAGAAGTTTCCAATTTTCTTTGGCTTATTCCTCCCCTCACCCTCCAAGCTACACAGAGCACGGTTTTAGAAATGCAGATATTTAAAAAAGAACGTGATCTTTGGGGTTTTCTAGACCTGAGTCTGAATTTCCCTAATCCTTTCTAGATGTGGGACTTAAGGAAGTCCTTTAACTTCTTTGAGCTTCTATATTCATCAATAAATTTGGATATTATGCGTGCCTCATTAAGTAGCAGGTCATATGCGGCTATGATTAGGTGAGCCTCAAGAAACTGGGAAGTGAGGTGATAAAAACTGTTCTTGGAGAATTATGAAACTAATAAGTAATATTTTGGAGCAACATCCCATTTAAAAACCAAAGCAGGGATGTTTGACAGGGAGTAGTCCCACTCAGCACGCATTTTAGAACTATATCGTGGTAGTGGTGGTGAAAATTTCTGAGTGAAAGAAATAATGTGTGCATTGGTCATGGGAGGTGGCCAGTCACGGATTCATAGAAAAAATGCGAGTCAATAGATCAAATACTAGCAGTGCTTCCCTAGACCTGTTTGGCAGTGCTCCCCGTATTTGTATGAAAATCCAGTCTGCTTTCCTGTGACGTTCACCGCGGTGAATCATATGTTCTTGTTATTACGTTCATCTCTTATGAGGGAGCAGACCCAGTCTGATGAGCCGTGGAGCACTGAGCCAATCCCATTTCGGAACTATCAAGATGGAAGGCGAGGAAGCTGCGCTGTGGAAAATTCAGCCGGGCAGGTGCCACATGCCGGTTTCCGCCTGGACAATCACGCAGTCTTCCCACGTCTCCTGCATTTGCACATGCTTACCCTGACATCTCCACGGGGATATCAAATAGACATATCGAATGAAATATGTCTGAAGGCAAACTCTTCATCCTCCACTCCTCCAACGAACCTTCCACCCAATCTTTTCTATTTTAGTACATGAAAGCTCCCATTCTTCCAGTTTTTGGGCAGAAAATGTGAAGTCACCCAGGCCTCCTCTTTTTCTCTTACACTTTCTCGGGTGGAGGGGGGAGACATATCCTGGGGTGTCCCCCATCATTTCTGCACCTTAGCATGCACACCCTTGTGCACTCTCCTCCCCTTGTGAGTGGTCCCGATGACGTGCTTCTGTGCGATAGAAGATGGCATAGTGTATGGGGTATAATTTCGGTTATTATGTTATGTGGTAGAAAGTAAAAAGAGAAGATCCCTTATAAGTCCACTTTAGGTTGGTCAAAGGGGGAGAGTATCCTGGGTAGCCCTGACCTTGTCAGGTGAGTCTGTTATTAAAGGACCTAGACATTTCCTGAAGTCGGAGAATTTAAACAGCTGAGATTTCTGTCTGTGGTGCCTTTGGGGAAGCAGGCTGCGGCGAATTCGATAGCTGCGAAGAAAGTGATTCTGCTGACAACGTGAGGAGGCTCTAATGTGGGTCCTTCCTTCATTGAGCCTTCAGATGGGAATGCAGCCTGCCGGACACCTTGATTTCGGCTTTGTGCCGTCCTGAAGCCAGGGCTCATCCGAGCCACGCCTGGTGTCCCCATGCGCAGAAACTGAGAGATAAGAAATGACTGTGGTTTCAAGTTGCTAATTGTGTGGTCATCCCTTGTGCAGCAACAGAAGACGAACGCACGTGTCACACTCAGCCCATCGGCAAATCCTGACGGCCACCTCCTAAACATACCCAGAATCTCATGCCTTCTCTGCCCTCTGAGCCCCTTCTTCTCAAATTGGGGCTGTCAGCATTTATTGTTTGGATAATTATAGCAGATTGCTGGTTGGTCTACCTTCTTTTACTGCCACATTCCAACTGTTTTTTTTTTTTTTTTTTTTTTCCCTCTGCGAACAATAGTCAGGGTTATCCTTCTAAAACACAGACCATGTTATGCCCCTCCCCTGTTCAAATCCGACGAACTGTGGCCACGTTGCTGGCTTTACCACGCTCCTCACCACATCCTACAAGGCTCCATATGATTTGGCCACCAGCCACCGCTCTGACCTTCCCTCCTCTTGCTCTCCTCTTGTCTGTCTGTAGCACCACACGGAGCCCCTGTTTCCTAACCATAGCAAGCATGCTCGTATTGGGCCCAAGTGTGGTTCTTTACGAATCTGCTTCAGGAAATAATCTCTTTGTATTGACTCTGGCTTCCAAAGGAAAAATATTTAAGGACACATGCATGTGAAAATATATTAAGGAATTTTAGCTGGGCATTTTTCAAAAAGGCTTCAAGAAACCGATATAGAGGTTCCATGTTATTTCAACATATATGTTAAACTGGGCATTCAGATTTTGTTGCAATGCTCTAGGGAGAAGCAAATCAAACATAAACAGCCATACTGACCAGCCTCAGGGGACTGATGCTGAACGAATTACTTAGAATTACTGTCCTTCAGTTTCTTCCTCTATAAATGAAGATTATTCCATTACCAGCCGATTGAGCTGTTGTGGGGAATAAAATGGTTTAATTCACGGGGAGGGCTCAGACCAGTGTCTGGTAGAAGAAAAACAATCTCCCCCTGCTATTAGCTTAGGAAATGATTATTAATTAGGGTTAGGAGTAGAATCTAGAAAACAGCCCCCCTGAGAACAGCATGGGGACGAGGTGCTTGCTGCGGCAAAGCTCACACAGATGTAGGAAGAGCTGAGGAAGGGAAGGTCTGGAACAGGGGAGTCGAAGAACGAGTCGGTGAAAGGACTGGTGCAAAGGGTAAACTTTAGCCGGCATTTTCCAGGTAGTTTCGGAGGGGTGGAAAGGGTAGCTTTTCCTGCTGACTCTGGCGAGCTGCCAGCTTTAGCCTCAGAGACAGGCGTCTGCTCTGGGCACTGCTGCCTGCGTGGGAGCCCTGGGGACCGAGGACTGCGAAATAGAGGCTGCGTACAGCCCTCATGCCCTGTAGAAGCTGACCTGGTTCCTGATCAATTGGGGCTACCTGCTACCCTCTCGGCCCTAACCCAGACACAGGCAGGAGGCACCCAGCCGGAGGGAATGAAACAGGCTACTGGCTCTAGGGACTGGGATATTTGTGGCCCCCCGGGGTCATAGGCATCTATTTTGTCCTGTGGTCACTATGTCGGCTCATGCTTTCACTCTCTGCCTCTCCTACCAGTTCTGCTGCCACAGCCCAAACTCCTTGCCTTTTGCTCCTGCTTACCTGTGTGTTCTGTTGCTTCATGTCCCTTTACTGCATTTCCCCACATATGTGTCATGTAGCTTCTGCCCCAGACATCACTGGATTCTGTTCATACATCTCCTTCTTGACCAAGAGGATTTTCCCCCCTTGGTTCAGTTAATTACAGTCATATCTGTAGAGCAAAGATTTTGCAGTAGGCTACTGTATGGGCCTCTCATCAGCCTGTAGATCAACTGTCCGTGCACTAGGCTCCCTGCTCTGGTCAAATCCACCTTGACCTGGGTTCAAATCATGGGATCCATGGGAAAATGACTCTTCAGAAGGGGCCTGGGTGAGTGGTAGCTGTTAAGCTTCCCTTAGGGCAAGCGTGGTCAGCATTTTCTATATTATATGTACCTACAGAGAGCATGGGAAGTGCCAGGCATTATACAAAATACCCAATATGCATCATTTAATGTGATACTCAACACAACTTTGTGATTTAGATTTTATTAAAATGGGCATTTTTTTTTCTTGAGGGAGAACTGAGGCTTCTAGAGGTTAAGGTCACGTATCTGGCATGTGCTGCAGCTGGAATATGATACTTTGCAATTGACCTCTGTGCTTCATACACTCTGCCAGCCCGGCCATCCGTCTTAGAAGCATGATTGTGATTGTCTTTTATATCTTGTGTCATGAGATATCTGAGATGGCTGTATTGTTGGAGCAGCTGAAAACAAGCTAGGGAAAAATCACACCTTTAATAAAGTCCTCCACTGGGGCAAATAAAACACTCGGGGCTATCGATTATTCTATCCTGCAATGCATGAACTCAAAAAAAAAGTACACTAAAATTGAACCACAGCTTCCCTTGCACACCTAAGTAAATATCTTTACTTCTTATTCTTAATTCTAATTTGAAAGTCTGAAAAAAAAAGTAGTGTAACCTCTCAGAAACCTCTTGCCTTAGGTAATTTTAAAAACACCTCAATTTGTCCTTCACAAGGAAATGACGATTGTATTGTAAATATGAAATCATCTGGGCAGGTCCCACTGCATATCACAGGGCTTCCCTCCAGAGGGCAGCTCCGCACGATAGCTCTGATGGGGTTAGGGAGTGCGGTGGGTGTGCGGAGGTGTGCTAATGACAAAAAAGAGAATGTCCTACTATTTACTATGCATGTAAATCCCATTTGTTTTCTTTTTCCCTGTAAAAAAATATATTTTCCTTGTCTTTCTTCCATTAGCTCCCAGTCCTTCAGGCTGTCACTTGTTACACATGACTTGAATTATTTTACTGAAGAGGGAATGCTTTATCACTTTCAGAAAACCTAATGTTAGAAAAGACCTTCTTTCGTTGCTATTTGGATGTACTTATCATTCAATAATTAGCCACCCTTCCAGACAAGGAATTCAAAATGGGAGTTATGATTTGCCTGGGCATCTCACAGTTCCAGCCATTAGTGTTCACCCAGCTGAAACTGGGAGGCTAAAAATAATCCAATTAAATAACAACAGTGTATTTTGAATCAGTGTTGAACAGATGGTAAAGTATCCTCCATTCATCATTAATTAATGTTCATTTAGCGCTCACAGAGAATGACTCTGGGTTTACTGTTTTTTGAAGACAGAAACAAAACTTCCCCTGTGCTGGAAGGTTGTACCGTCTAAGTGAAAACCACCTTCCAGGATTTGAAAGAGTTTTATAAAATACATTAATCCGGAAATGGGAGCAAGGAGGGCTTCAGTGGATTTTATGACCTCAACAGAGGATCTCAGGAATAAGGAGCCTAGAAAGGATGAGTTTTCTGGTTAAGGAAGTACTTAAAATTGCAAATACCTCTCTTTCCTTCCTCTACTCAACATGCCCGCAGAGATACTGAATGACTTTCTCTTAATATTGCCTCTACATTTTTAATTTTGTGAACACTTAGTTTATCTCTTGTATCTATTTTTTCCTCTTGAGCTCTGTTTTTATCACCCCACAAATGTGTAACATTTAAGTTGGCAGAATGATATTCAAGCATCATAATCTCTCCTGAGGATTTCTGGACACCAGTGTTTCAGAGGATACCAGTTGGGTCCGCATTTTGTGGAATGGTTTCCCCATAATTAAAAAAATGTTTCTCTGCCATAGTAAGCATAGGGTAGATCCATGGCTTCTTGAGTGCCTCTTTGCTCATAATTATCTTGGAGAGTCATATTTTCAGTTGTATTCCCACACCAAAAAAAAAAAAAAAGGGCTTTCCAAGTTTCCTTGGTATTTCATCCAGTGATGAAATACTCGTTGAAATTGCTTCAAATATTGGTTTCCTTTCTTATTTTAAATAGTATTTTTGTTACATACCTTTATTTTGTGGATAGTAACTGCCAAATTCAGAATTCCACTTATAAAAAATTTATCCAGCTTCTTCATTTTCCGGTCAAAAGCTATAAAAGCGTTAACGGTCTAGGGCAGCTCAAACCGCATTCTACTCTCTCCCTTAATGAGCTCTTAATGTGGGGAGATGGCAATGTATTTAGCTAAAATTCAACACTTCCTAACCTCTCTTATAAAGTAGGGATGGCCAATGATATATCAGAACATGTTTTTGGAGGTTTCTGAGAATGCCTTTTAAAAGGGCTCATGAGGGGCACCTGGGTGGTTCAGTGGGTTAAGCCATGGCCTACGGCTCAGGTCATGATCTCAGGGTCCTGGGATCGAGCCCCGCATCGGGCTCTCTTTCTGCAGGGAGCCTGCTTCCTCCTCTCTCTTTCTGCCTGCCTCTCTGCCTGCTTGTGATTTCTCTCTGTCATAAAACCTTAAAAAAAAAAATAAAAGGGCTCATGAGTGGCCCTTGCCTGGGATACAGGCATTGGCTGCCGTTCCAGCATTTATTCTGTTACTGTGAGGTAGTCTTGAATGTAGAAGTCACAAGCTAATGAAACCAGAACAAAAACATAAATGGAGCTTGGGTTCCTATGGCTGTGACAGTCCTGGACTATTTGTCTCTGAACTGCATGATGCTATATATGAGAAAACAAACCCACAATTTTGGGAAGACACTCTTTTCTTGGGTCCGCTCTCCATTCTAAAGGAAACAGACTTTCAGAGCCAAAGTGGGTCCTTACACTGATCTGTAGATCAATAGGGCCCTATTTGATGTGGTTTCCCCCTCCTCCTCCTATACCTTCCTAACCTTGTCTCCTACCACTGTCTCCTGCATATACTATATTCCAGCCCCATGGCCTCTTCATTATGCACTCAGGTACATTCCAAACTCCAAGGCTTTGCACTTGCTGCTCCCCCTACCCGGAGCACTACTGCCTTAAATGTTTGCCTAGCAGGTTCTTTTCCATCCTCCAGGCTCTTACTCAGAATCTCCTTCCCAGTGCTTCTTCCTTAGTCTCTCTGTCACTTCAACCTCCTATCCCCTGATATTTTAGATCTCCTTTTCCTGATTTAGTTTTCTTCCGTGCATAATCTAACATATGGGATATTTTACTTTTATGTCCATTTTATTGCCTGTTTTCCCCCCTATAGTGTAGGTGTCAAGAGATAGGTACTTATGCCTACTTTGTTTACTAGAATAGAGCTGGATACTAGGAGTGCACATCCATATTTGTTGAATAAATGAATGTGATAAAGAATTGGTTGACTGAGGAAGATGGGGAGCAAAAATATTAAGGTTCAGATACAGAAAATCAGAAAGCTAGTAACCCTTATTTGGCTTACTATTGGCCAAATTTGAAAGTTTAAGTCAAGAGGGAGACAATATGTATTTCCAAGAGCAAAGGGATAAAGGGCAAAGTAAGGAAATACAGAAAGATGATGGGCAAAGAGCTCAATTAGTCATCATTGCAGTCAAAGGGATGGATGTGCTTTTCTTGAAAGCAGGGACAAAAATACCTAGAGATTGAATGCAGACAGATTTTGTGGTGGCTAGAATGGAAGTGGAGGAGACTCAATTTGGACAGCCCTAACCTTCTAAGAACAGGACACAGGCAATCTGCTGAGTATGGAGGAGGAAGTAAAGGTGGAAGGAGGGGGGGAATGTTCTCTGACGCCTGCCACTATGGGAAAGGGAAATAATGAGGAACTGAATGAAAACTTGTAGTGAATATATTTGAAATGGATAAATATCATGACCTTTTAAATAGGAATGAGAGAAATCTATAGTATATAGTATATATAGTAAATCTACTATAGTATATTATTCATATTATATAGATTACATTCTTTTTTTAAAGATTTTATTCATTTGTGAGAGAGAGGGCAACATAATCTGATTAATGAGATTAATCAAGCCAGTTGCCATGACTTTATTGTGTTTCTCATAATTCCTGGCAGCTCAGAAGTAGGAGCGGGAAATAAACAAGAACACACGGTCAGCTTTCCTGGGGTCAGTAAATGGTAAGGTGGGCATGATGGAAAGATGATGTGGTTGGTCATGGTTGGGTAGGTTGTAGAGTGACTGAAAATGGCATTCAAGTTGGAGAAGGCAAGCAGAGCTAGAAGGAAGATAGTAGTTGGGTGAAGGCAGGACATGTCCTAAAATCCCAGGGTGTTCCCTGACCATGGACTTCACCTTTTTATTCCTTGTGCCTATATCATACATAAAGTTTTTGTTCAAGAACTCAGAGCATTTTTAACCCCTGTGCCATTTGGTCTGATGTATAAATATGACCCAGCAGAAAACTTCTAGGTCAAGGTTTATGGTGCCCACTGTCAGGTACTCATGCCAGGAAAGATGAACATGTCATCAGTGGAACTCTAGTGTGCAGCCGCAGGAGAATGCTGCCTGTTTCTGCTCAGTTCTAAGTGTGTGACTTTCACATTGCTCTTGCTGCTCCCACCTCTTCTTTTTGTTCATGTGCTTTACACAATAGCAAGACAGAGAGGTTGGGAGTTGGGAGTGTGGGATCTGGAGTCTCGCATCTGGTATCCAGTTCAATTCTAGCACTACCTAACTGTGTGATCTAGAGAAAGGAACTTTACCTCTCTCCAAACTGATGTTTTCATCTGTGAAATGGGATTGATGTTAGCACATACCATGTAGGATTGTTATGAGGATTGGTGAATTATCTACAAATTAGCTAGAATGGAGTCTGGCACATAGAACATGATTAATTAGCTATGATGGTGATGTTGGTGATGATTAATTCAATAACTATAAGAAGCTGATGAAAGTGCATAAGGAACACACCCATCATTTTTTTGGAGGTGGAGTGAGTGGGACTTGTGTTCCCTGAGGATGAGAAGGGTTTAGCTAGTTATTAGAATTATAAACTATACAGGTCTTTAATGAGTAGTACATCAATTAATGTCTGGCCTAAGGCTTTCAACATGGTACCTTCACATGAAACAAACATAAGCTTCTAAGAGACATTGAAATTCCCCAGTGGCCTTTAAAATTTTTCTGAGTGAAATAAGTCAAGCAGAGAGAGTCAATTATGATATGGTTTCACTTATTTGTGCAGCATAACAAATAACACGGAGGACATAGGGAGATGGAGAGGAGAAGGGAGTTGAGGGAAATTGGGGGGGAGATGAACCATGAGAGACTATGGACTCTGAAAAATAACCTGAGGGTTTTGAAGGGGTGGGGGGTGGGAGGTTGGGGGAGCCTGGTGGTGGGTATAGTGGAGGGCATGCATTGCATGGAACACTGGGTGTGGTATAAAACTATGAATTCTGTTACACTGAAAAGAAATAAAAAAATAAATTTAAAAAAAAATTTTCAGATAAAAAATACTGATTCTCAATTTGAATCATGGTAGTTTCATGGTAGAAAACATAATAATAAATATTTATTTATTTATTATTTTTTATTTATTTATTTATTTATTTTTGAATTTATTTATTTTATTATTTTATTTATTTATTTATTTATTATTTATTATATATTATATTATTATAAATAAATATTTATATATTATATATTATATTATAAATAAATATTATTATTTTATTTATTTATTTATTATTTATATTATTTATTTATTTATTTATAAAAATAAATAAAGCTAAAATATGAAAATAAGAACTGTAATTCCACTATCCACATATAATCATGAATAGTTACAAGTAACCAAGGATGTCTTGACCTTTGTGAGCCTTTTCCATGTGTATAAATCTCTCTCTTCCACTTATCAAACTCAACACCCAAAGAACAAATAATCCAATCAAGAAATGGGCAGAGGACATGAACAGACATTTCTGCAAAC
>PISX010015510.1:25693-49431 GCA_004024625.1 Mellivora capensis
ATGACAGATGCTGGCGAGGATGTGGAGAAAGGGGAACCCTCCTACACTGTTGGTGGGAATGCAAGCTGGTGCAACCACTCTGGAAAACAGCGTGGAGGTTCCTCAAAAAGTTGAAAATAGAACTACCCTATGACCCAGCAATTGCACTACTGGGTATTTACCCTAAAGATACAAACGTAGTGATCCGAAGGGGCATGTGCACCCGAATGTTTATAGCAGCAGTGTCTACAATAGCCAAACTGTGGAAAGAGCCTAGATGTCCATCAACAGATGAATGGATAAAGAAGATGTGGTATATATACACGATGGAATACTATGCAGCCATCAAAAGAAATGAAATCTTGCCATTCGCAACGACATGGATGGAACTAGAGGGTATCATGCTTAGTGAAATAAGTCAATCAGAGAAAGACTACTATCATATGATATCCCTGATATGAGGAAGTGGAGATGTAACATGGGGGACTAGGGGGGGCAGAAAAAGAAGAAAAGAAACAAGATGGGATTGGGAGGGAGACAAACCATAAGTGACTCTTAATCTCACAAAACAAACTGAGGGTTGCTGGGGGGAGGGGGTTGGGAAAGGAGGGTGGGGTAATGGACATTGGGGAGGGTATGTGCTATGGTGAGTGCTGTGAAGTGTGTAAACCTGGCGATTCACAGACATGTACCCCTGGGGATAAAAATATGTTTATGAAAAATAAAAATTAAAAAAAAATCTCTCTCTTCCAATTTAAAGGAATTTATTGCAAATATTAAAATGTCTAGAAATCCAGGCCAGGGCAACTAAAAAGAAGCAAATGCTGTTGCTCGCACTCATTAAGAATTTGCATGTGGAGGGGAAAAAATATCTGATTCTTAAGAAATGCTGAATCCAGAGTGAACAGGAGAAGGATGTTCAGGTCACACATAAATTTTCTTTATCATTATTTTGTCTTTTGTTATGTCTGAAGATTTCTTGGCTTTCCTGTATAGTTTATATGGTTTAGGGCAGACTTTTAGGATGAATGTAAGATAACTTGGTGTTCAAAAAAAATTATAAAGAGCCTCATTGTAGTGGGCTCTGGTTTTCTCTTCAGCCTGTAATATAAATATTAACTCATTCAACTTGAATGGATAAATATCATGACCTTTTAAATAGGGATGAGAAAAATCTACTGTAGTATATGATTCATATTATATAGAAGTCACTATAACCAGAGCTGTTAAATTCAGCATCTACAAATGATTTGCTGGAGCATCTACTTAGTTTTCTTTTTGTAAAGATTTTATTTATTTGTGAGAGACAGGGCAAGAGAGCACAAACTAGGGGGAGAGGCAGAGGGAGAAGCAGACTCCCTACTGAACAGGGAGCCCAATGCAGGGCTCGATCTCAGGACCCTGAGATCATGACCTAAGCCAAAGGCAGACACTTAACTTAATGAACCAGCCATGAGCCCCTCTACTTATTTTCTAAATATGACATCATATGGTCCCGATTCTATGGGAGCTATGTTACAACTATTTGTGTTGCAGGTAACTGGAAGCAATGTGAAATAATTTTTATCTGTACACATGTAAATGGATTGTAATATTAACTCCTGAAACTGGTTGTGACACCTCTCTGGAGAGGTGTTAATATTACAATTCCTCATTATATAATATATTATATATTATATATATATTATATAATATAATATATGTATTATATATATAATAATGTAATATAAAAATATTACAATTCCTCATTAACGAGTTAAACAAAATCTATAATGTGTTCATTTTTATACCTGTATGAGAGCCACAATTTTATATTTTTCTTTCCTGAAAAATTATCTTTTGACCAGGTACAAAACAATCTTTTGACCAATTGTTCTCTCTGCAGGAACAATTCAGGGTAGATGTTTGTCTTCAATGGTCTCTCTTCCTGATGTGGCCAGTGGTGGAAGAGGTTGACACTGTTTCTTACTCATAATCTCATTTTAACTGCATTATTTAAAAGTTATAGATCCTTGACATTGAATTGTGGAATTAAAATGACTCCTGACTTTTCCACAATGGAATTTTCCCAGCCACTTTCTCTTTGTTGGTTTACTTCAGCAGGAAATTGGGATGATTGTGTCTTAGCTTGGGTTACTACTGGTATGGTAACAAAATACCATAGACTGGGTGGTTTAAACAAAAATACTTATTTCTCCCAGTTTTGGAGGCTGAGAATGTGTGATCAGTGTGACAGCATGGTCAGATTCTGGTGAGGGCCCTCTTCCTGGCTTGGAGACAGCCACACTCTCATGGTGTTTGCATAAGGTCGAGAGAGGGCTCTGGTCTCTTCATCTCTAATATGGGCACCAACACCATCATGCGATCCCATCTCCAAGACCTCTTCCAAATTCAGTTACCTCTCATAAGCTGCACCGCCAAATACTGCCACACTAGGGGGGCACATTCAGTGTGAAGCCAAATATATCCATTTGGTTATATATCACATTCTGAGAGATCTCTGTAATTAGAAATGTAAATTTCCTCTTTGACCTAGGAGTAGTTTAGGAGATTTTTGGTTGTATTATAATCACTTACCTTTATTATTTTTGTCTTTTGAGTTTTCATACGTATTTGTTGTTACATTACTAAAATTAATGCATTATGAGTTAGAAATATTTCTGCTGATGGGAATGTACTGTGAATTCCTTAACAGTCACAAATATCATTTTAAGCAAGTTTTTTTTTAGCCAGGTGAAAATAAATATGTCATCCATAGGTTATAAAATATATTGTTACATATTTTAAACATTTAAATATTTTTCAAATGCCCCTATCTCTACCTTACCAAATTAACCATTTCACGTAATTCAGAGTTCTGCTCTTTCTTCTCTTTAAAGATTGATTGACCTGATATATACTTAAAGGAATTGGCTTACATGATTTTGTAGTTGACAATTTCAAAATCTATAGGGAAGACAGGTAGAATGGAAATTTGGGTTATGTTGTAGCCTTAAGTCCAATATCTGCAGGGCCAGTTAGGAGTTTGGGAAGCCCAAGCAGAGTTTCCTTTTTGTTTTTTTTTCTTCCTTCCTTCCTTTTTAGAGATTTTATTTATTTCTTTGAGATAGGGTGAGCAAGAAAGAGAGAGAGAGAGAGCATGCAAAAGCTGGGGGAGAGGTAGAGGGAGAAGGAGAAGCAGATTCCCCACTGAGTAGGGAGCCCGGTATCGGGCTCGATCCCAGGACCCTGAGATCATGACCTGAGCTGAAGGCAGATGTTTCACTGACTGAGACACCCAGGAGCCCCTCAAGCAGGGTTTCTATGTTACAGCTTTGAGTCAGAATTCCTTCTTCTTGGGAAACTTCAGTTTTCGCACTTATGGCCTTCAGTTGATTGGATGGGGCTCACTGCTTTAACACCAACTGACTATAAATGAAAATCATAGCTACAAAGTACATTCACAGCAACATCTAGACTATTTGACCAAAGAAGTGGGCACCAAAGTGTGGCCCAGTTGATATATAAAGTTGTTCATCACACTTCCCCAACTAGGACAGAACCCCTATGGAATGATTTCTGGCTACTTTAATCTTCCAAATTAAGAGTCATTAATACATTAAAACATAATGAAAATTGCTTTAATTTTTAAAATGTGTATTATACATTTCTTATTTTATGAATATTGTTCTATGGTATTTCATGTGGGTATAACTTGTCTCTGCCTCTTTGGCAGCTCTTCTGTGATATTAGTAAGTGACTTGTGGTTCCTTTGGAGTCTATTATATTTCTTCTCCCTCCTGTGCTTCACTACGTCCATCACTGGGGACTCCACTGCAATCCAGCCAAGGAGGAAAATCAAGGCCTTGTTAGGTTTCAGCCTGAGCTGTGTGGGCTTCATCAGGAATTTTGCTTTAGAAGTGTTTTAGGCAGTGGCTAATATTAATAAGGTACCTTTCATTTCCACTTTTCCTATTAATCATTGTAAGCCTTAGTGAAAAAGCCAAATAGGAGGATTCTTAGCTTCCTGGAATAAAATATCATCAAACATCACCAGACTGAACACAGATTCCTAATGACCCATTTCATTTCCTAACTCTGTGTAAATCACTTGTATGTGCAACTGAATTGATTTTCTTTATTTCTAACTATAATGGGCATAAAGCCTTTAGAAAGTACTTAAAACACAGTTACCACTCAGTCAAATTTTTATAATTATTACTTCATCCTTAAATACAATAAATATTAGAGTATCATTTAGTTCTTGAAAAAATTATATATTATAGCCTCTCAAATAATCACTGTTGTGTTGGAATCTGGTTCTGCAGTTTCTTCGATATTTCTAGTTTACCTGAGGTTTACCCACAAATGAAGTGAACTTACTTAGCCAAGAACTACACCCACCAGAGGATTTACAATTATGTACCTTTCATGGACCTTTCAATATTACCACATTGTATTGTTTGCCCTTTTGATTGAATACCATTAGACATTCTACAACTTGCCATACAAACTTCTTGCTTGTTAAAGTAATACTCAAAAAGTTCGAGTTACTTTGATGACTTTAAGCAGGTTATAGCAAAAGAAAATAAAATGTCTAAAATATGACACAGTGTAAGGAATAAAACTATTTTGAAATCCATGAATGAATGTTTCATGGATGTCAAACTGTTTATACATTTGAAAGTAATAAAACTATGATGCTTTACATTGATACAGAATAATTTCTAACATTTATTTTGTTTTGTGACTTTAATATATCCATATAAATATTTAGCTATGTATCTTACATTTCTATTTTTATGAATGTTATGCAATGATATTTTAGGTGGGTGTGGCTCATCTGCCACAATTACAAGTAAATGATGAAAAACAATTGGAGGGGTGCCTGGGTGGCTCAGTGGGTTAAAGCCTCTGCCTTCAGCTCGGGTCATGATCCCACTGTCCTGGGATCAAGTCCTGCATTGGGCTCTCTGCTTCGCAGGGAACCTGCTTTCCTTCCTCTCTCTCTGTCTGCCTCTCTGCCTACTTGTGATCTCTGTCTGTCAAATAAATAAAATCTATTAAAAAAAAAAAACAATTGGAAATACCTCTTAAAGTACTGAAGTTAGAAGAAATAGTAATAAAAGTAAAAATTTGTGGTAGCTATGTTTCTTTATTGATAGAATAAACCTAAATTCAAGATTGAACAATTAGTTTTGATCATTGCAGCACAGTTTTTCAAATGAATTAGAAAAAATTGATTTCAAATTTCTTAGGAAGTGACAGATAATATATATTAAAGGTAACTCATATCTGACCTAAAATATGAAGTGAGTTAAAATAAAAACTTTATAGTCTGACCCAATGTAATCTTACTCACAAAAGAGATTACTGTTTTCATGTATGATTTAATCAGGCCACCAAAGCTATAAGGTATCACAAATTTTCAAGGCTTTATTTTACTCATAGTGAGATATAATGTCAGTAATAATGTTTTATGATATCGTGAAACATGCAAAGTCTATCTTTTTTTCTCCCCTCCCATTTGACATCTCAAATCAGGCAACTTTTATTTTATTCTTATTATTAATTTATTTTTTGAGACAGAGGGAGAGAGAACATGTGAGCAGGGAGAGGCAGAGGGAGAAGGAGACAGAAAATCTTAAGTAGGCTCTCTGCTCAGTGTGGAGCCCAGTGCAGGGCCTGACCTCATGACCCTGAGATCAGGACCTGAGCCAAAACCAAGAGTCAGATGCTTAACAGACTGAGCCACCCAGGTGCCCCTCAAATCAGGCAACTTAAGGGTGAAGGTTTTGGGGTAATTTCATCCATAATAGCATTGGGTATTAATTTCATCACTCAAATACAAATGATAACTTACTTTTGCATAATCCTTTAAAAGATAAATACTTCATGTAATTTGTCTGGTTTGGTCTGCAGAAGAATCCTAGGAGGTTGACTTGTTGATTATACAGGACGGTGCCACATGGTGATCAGTGGCACAAGTGGTGCTGAAGTCCCTGGACTTGAACCTTCCCATGTCCTCCTCCCTTCCCTTGTGACGATGGGCCAGTAGCTCAACTGCAGTTTCCTTACCTGTAATGGGAGGATGGCCGCCTCCAAGTGGTGAGGACTGAGTTGCTTGGAGCGCCCCCTGACGGTAGCAGGCACTACCCCAACCAGGTTGCTTTCGTTCTGCACAGGAGGAGCTCCATGCTCAGAGAAATTATGTGCTTTTTCCAAAGTGCTTTTTTTCCTTTCCCTTTTGGAAAGTTAGCTCTTCATTGCGAAACAAAGAGAAAAGGGCTGATGAGTGCAACAAAGAACAATGAATAATTAAGGAACTGTGCTGAAGTTTTAAGTCATTTTCAAGAATCATTTGTGTAAGAAAACCCGTCTGTCTTATTTACTTCTGGAATAATTTGACTTTTTACATAGCCTTGGGATGTGTACAATTACAGAAGAGCTAATACTTAAATGTACCAGCAAAAAAGAAAGCATACTTCTATCTATGATAGCAAAAGACTTTCCTTAATGATGGATTATTTCTTTGATAAGGGTATTTAATACACACAGAGACATTTCTAATGCTTCATTCTTAATTTGGTGACTGTAGTTGATGTTGATCATATAAACTATGCAGACACATTTTTTTTAAATTCAGGTATATAATGTTTGTATTCCCCCTAAATTCATATACTGGAATCTCAACCTCCAAGGTGGTTGGGACTTTGGGAGGTTACTAGGTTCTAAGGGTGGAGCCCTCCTGATGGGATTAGTGTCTTTGTGAAAGAGATGCCATAGAGTTCCCTAATACCTTCCACGTCTGAGAACATAGGGGCACTTGCATCTGGGAATCAGGAATCAGGCTTTCACCAGACACTGAACCTGCTGGTCCCATGATTTGGGATTTCCAACCTTCAGAACTGTGAGAAATGGATGTTGGTTGTTTAAGCCACCCTGTCTATGCTAGTTTGTTGCAGCAGCCTGAATGAAATAATGCACAGTAAAGAGACTTTCCCCTTCTTTTTGAGGGGGTTACTTTTTTTTTTTTTAAGATTTTATTTATTTATTTGACAGAGATCACAAGTAGGCAGAGAGGCAGGCAGAGAGAGAGAAAGGGAAGCAGGCTCACTGCTGGGCAGAGAGCCCAACATGGGGCTTGATCCCAGGACCCTGGGATCATGACCTGAGCCGGAGGCAGAGGCTTTAACCCACTGAGCCACCCAGGCGCACCGAGGGGGTTACTTTTTGAGGGTTACTTTAAAATGGGATAGTTGGGTATTAGAAAATTTGAACTGCTAGTCAACTTTCAATAAGCCTTAAAATTGACTTGAGTCCTACTCTGGGCCATTTATGGTGATAATAATAGCTTTTTTTGGGGAAATATAATAACAACAGGTGAGGAAGGGTTGGAAGGCCTCAAGAGAGAGGGGTGGAGGGGGGGAACTTGTCCAGTTTTATTTAAACTCTTACCCTCTCAGTTTCTAAATTCCCTAAAGTTTGGTTCAACTTCTTACCTGTTCTCAGCCTATGAGTCTGTTTTAGCTAAAATTTTTAGTATTTTTGCATCTTAACTACTAACTAATAAATATTTGTCTATTATACACAGATACATATGCATATACTGATAAGCATATATGCACAGACCCGCCCTCTGATGTGGGCTTCGCTCAGTATCCTGAGTGGCTCTCTGACCTGAGTGACTTCACAACTACTCTGTTTCACAGCACCCTCATTTATGCCAGGATCCGCCTTTCTTCTCTGCTGACACTTGCTTCGGTAAACTGTTATCCCCGCTTTTTGAAAGTTTGCTTAGGCCACTTGTATTTTACAGAAGACCTGCATTGGGAGTCTCCCTGGATCTGGAGATTCGCTTCCGTCATTTCCGTTGCTTGCGGTCCATCGTGACCCGGAAGCAGACGGGCCTCCTTCTGACGCAGCGTCGGAAGGTCAGTAGTAACCCACGCTCGGTGCCCGCGGCTCTATCGCTGACCCCGCTGCATGTCCTGGCTGGGCGTGTTCCCGTCTCGCGTCACCAGAAGAAGGGGGAGTCCCGCACGTTAATCTTTTACTGCTGTTCATCTGCTGTGCCCAGCTTACAAGTTAAACTTTCTCACAGACGTCTGTCTGGGGGAAAATACGTACTATATAGGGGGTTCCGTCCCATCTGTGGCTTCGGGCGTTGACTGGGGTCTTTGAATGTATTCCCTGCGGTAAGGGGGACTACCGTACTGGCTTTGGGTAACTGAAAGAAATCCGAAGAGGCTTGTCACGTAAGGTGAGAGGGGGAAGCGGCAAGGGCGTGCAGCTTTGGCTGGCTTGGCAGCGAGCCTTGCGGAGGCAGTGGGCCGGCGAGCAAGGGGCCCCTTCCCCGGAGTGGCGCTCAATCTCCAGCCCCAGGGCTTTGAACTGTGACTGCGACCATCTGGGCTTTGTCTCCATTTGTTTTGTGCGTCCCTTAGCAAGATGTGACCGAAGGTATCAGAAAAACCTAAAGGAAGTTATTTTTGAGGTCTCAAAATATTGCTCAAACTTTTCCTATCTAAATTAATGGTAATTGCGTCTTTCCTTATGCCGTTTTGGTGTAGGAAAGGTTCATGAGAATGCTCCTCTTTCAGACAGCTAGGGAAACCTATAGTTGTTCCCTCATCGGAATGCCTTTTCTCTCCGTGTCCTCCTCCTTTCCTAACCCTGTGCATGGGGCTCCTGATCTTCTCCTTTGGACTTCGTTATCAGCCCCTGCCTCGGATCTCATTTGGGTTTGAATTTATATAGGGCTTTCTACTTAACCATCTCAAACATACCCATCTTTCCCCTTCGCTCACACTAAAGACCAGGTCAGTGAAGACCACATATGTACTACCGCTATGTTAAGTGCTTAGTGATTATTACCTGAAAGAATAAATTTCATCCACGCCATTTCAAATGATAATGCAAAGGAAATAGCAGTGAATTAGGATAGCTTTAGCCTGTAATCTGTTAACCACAACCTATCTTTTGACTTTAACCTTCTAACCACCCATCTACCTATCTTTTCTCCTATGCATCTGAAAGGCACTGAAACTTCTCATCCCTGTGTAAAATCCCACATTCAGATGTACTCACATTTATAACTCCTTTTGGATATAATTCTTTACTTATTATCTAATTGTCTCATTGGACTGTAGCTCCATAAAGGCCGCTCTAATAGGTGTTTTATTCACTACTGTGTTCCTCATAGCTACCAGAACAAGGGAAAGAAGGAAGACAGTAAGGGAAGGCAAGCAAGCAGGAAAGAAAAGAATGAGAACTCTCCAGTCTACCGCTAAAGCTTCAAAGGCTGTTAGTGCCCTTAGCTGTATGATTTGATTTTTCTTTGTAGACTGCACTAATATTTCCAAACAAAATTGCCTTTAAAATTTAACACCAAGAGCAATTTCCATTTCAAAATTGTGCCAGTTATTGAAAATGTCTTCAGTGGTGTTACAAATGGTCTTGAAGCTTCCCCGAATGTGCTAGGCATTTAGTAATGGGTGTCTGTGACTGTTTTCTAAAGATTGCTTATCTTGTTATCTCTAAACAAAAAAAGAAAGGGGGGAAAAAAGCCCGGAGAAGTAATCATCATTCTGTGTGTAAAATAAGTGCAGCAAATAGCTCTATAAAATAATATTTTTCAAAGAGCCTTTTTGTTTTGTTTAATGTTCCAGAACTTTCCAACTGAGAATTAAAAGAAACTGCCATAGTGAGGAAAGTTGGGTAAAATTATTTCAGGACCAAACCACAAATGCAGGAAAAAGAAATGGAGGAGATCCATAGACCCGTACATCCTAAACAAGGAAGTATGCATAGATACAAAACTGTTACTCTGGGCTAGAATGAGGCAGGTTCCTCTCAAGGCAGTGGTCAAACAGAAGGCTTACCCAGCTCTGCTGGAAACAACACTCCATTATCACTGTCCTCAGTATCCAGAAACATTTATTGTGAAATGTTTCTTCTAATTCTTGTGATCTATGATATCAGACAGATTTCCTCACTTCTATTAAAGAAGTTTCCCTCTACTCCTTCATGCTGGGCGATGATTCAACTATGCTAGTGTTTGTTCTGCCCACGAGGTCTTGCAGGTAATCCTTTCATCTGGGCCTCTCAACTTTGTGTGGGGAGCTCTTTAAAAATCAGAGTCAAAGCTTCACCCCCTAGACAGTCTGTTTCAGTAATTCTAGAGTGGGAGTCCAGGAATTTGTTTTTATTTTGTTTTATTTTTAGGGTTCCATGAGTGATTCAGTTGGATCACCCCAGGTAAATCTTCTATGGAAAACATAGCACTGTGGTCCTTAGCCCTTGAGAGAAGTTGTTTAAACATGGGCTTCATTGGTTCAGTTATATCTGCAGAGACTTAAACCATTTAGTATACTTGCTGTTTCTTCTTGGAGTTAAAAACAAAAAAACAAATAAAACCCCTTCCCTATTTTCTTTTCTTTTTTTTTTTTAAGACTTTATTTATTTGACAGAGATAGAGAGATCACAAGTAGGCAGAGAGGAAGGCAGAGAGAGGGGGAAGCAGGCTCCCCACTAAGCAGGGAGCCCGATGTGGGGCTCAATCCCAAGACCCTGAGACCATGACCTGAGCTGAAGGCAGAGGCTTAACCCACTGAGCCACCCAGGCACCGCAGTCCCTATTTTCTAGTGTAGGCTTTCCTTCTCTCTGTTCTTCCCTGGAGCCCTGTGTCCTTTTACCTCACAGATCTCAGATATTTTAACTTTACTAAGCAGTCTGATCACCTCAGTTCCTCTGATTTTGTTCTGCACATTTCCCTATGCATCTCATCTTGACATATTTTCCTTTTCTAACAGCTTTCAGCCTCTGGTATGTCCCCCTTTTTCCTCAACTAATTTGCATCTAGGACCATCAGCCCTCATTGTCTGAGAGTCCTGACTTCACAGTGTCTCTGTCCTTCGTGGCGTTGTCTTTACTTGAATTCATATTTTCCTGCTTTTAAATCCATTTACATTTTCTCAGTAGGGAGGACGCTGTGAACTCTCTGTCACTGTGAACTCTTTATCACTTTGGGTTGGGTAGGGAAGTGTGATAATGAAGGCTGATAGAGATATTTCCCTCTATATTTGCTAATAATCCTCCTAAAACTATGCTTCCTACATCTGGTTATGATGGTTTCTCTGTGATGGTCTAATCAGAGGACAGAAACCATTCTAGATGGTTAAACAAAAGGAGTTTAATTTAGGGAATTTGTTCTTGGGTAGTGGAAGATCTGAGAAGCCAAGTGGGGGTAGTTGATGCATTGAAAAGATTAGTGAAAGCAGAGATCTGTGCTCACTCATAAGACTGGAGAGACAGTGAGAGGCAGTGGTATGACCAGAACTTGGGGCCCAGGCTCACCTTCAGGGAGAGAGAACCATGGCAGTGGCATGGTGACTCTGCAGTGACAAGAAAGACACAGCCACTGCTGGGGGTGCTGCGTGAAGCGAGCCAGGGAGGGAGAGATTCCTGTGTTCCATCCTCCTGCCCTCTGCAGGCTGGGAGCTGTGAGGAGGGAGAGTGCGGTGGTGGCCAGAGTTTTTTAACATCTGGATGGGGCAGCAGCTGGAGGGCAACGGGAGGCAAAGCAGAAAGCAGCAAACTCTCTTGGGAAACTGGAGGCAGACCGTGAGTCCCTGTTCCCTCTTCACCAGCCCAGTCCTCCTGCTTCAAGCCTATGAAAAGGGATCTGAGTGTGTAAATCCCAGGTGGCCACAGAAGCCAGAATGGTCCCCTAAAGATACTTAAGGGGGAGCCAGCAGAGGGCACCCAGGAACACCAGACTGCAGGAGGGACCAGACCTGCTGAGGTGATGCAGACCCCAGGAAGAGACAAGCTGTCACACACACAGCAACTGTATTTGATGCAGTTTACTTTTTCGACCCAACGTAATGATGCAGTATCACTGTTCCACACTAGTGACTCATCACGCTTTCTACTCTCTTGCCTGCCTTTCTGTTTTCAGCCGTTTGCAACTTGGCTTCGGTCAGTTCTGACTCTGAAAAAGTCCTCTCGGCATGACCTGCTCACTGCCAAATCCAGCGGTAACTTTTCTCTGGTCACTTATTTCTGTGGACAGTGGAGCAGCATTGAAACTGCTGAGCACATTCTCTCTCTTTGAAACTTTCCAACTTTCACTTGAGATAATGTATGCTTTTGGTTTTCCTCCTAAATTTTGATGACTCTTCCCTCTTTTCTTTCTCTAATTCCCTGTTCATCCTAAATAGCTGTGCTCCCAGGGGTTCTAAAATTGGGCTCTGATCTCCTCCCAATCCGCTCCTCTCTTCTCTTGACATGCTCTCCCTGGATGTTCTCATGTATGCATTCAACTCTAGTCTGTATCCTCCCTACTCACATCTCCTTCTTTAGACTAGAAGTATTTCCTGAACATCAGGCCTGATTTTCCACTTGTCTATACCTGGATGTTGTACCTCGAAGGCATCATACCCCAAACCAAACCTCTTACTTTCCTTCCTTGAGCAAATCCATACCTCAAACAAGTTAACAGTAGCATGTTAACTAGAACATCTACTGATATCTCGGACTTCCTCCAAGTTGGATTAGCAACTGCCATCTGTGCTACCATAACATGAAATGTATTACTTTCAATACTTAACTGCAGTGAATTCTGAATTCTGATTTGTCTCTTCTCTTCTTTTATCGGACTCTGTCAAAAGCAGGGACTGTTTATTATTCATCTCCGAATCCCCAGGGCCCAACTCACTGCACAGCTGATTCTCATCATCTCCTTCCTTCTCAAATATCCTGATCACCCTCCAAAAGAAAATTACATGATTTGTACAATTTGTACAAAGAGTCACTTGTTCAGAGGATTCATGTTATTTTTCAACTTCTTAACTGTGTTTAGAGCAGTTGTTTATGTTTGCTAATTCATTTTAGAGAGTTTGGACATAGCTATTTTATCTCCAGATGCCCGAGGATATGAATTCCAGCCAAGGAAGAAAAGTGCAGGTTTTGGGCCTCAAGATATAATTTGTCGAGACTATGAAGTTCATTGTAATGGGGATTGTGCATGTCACCTATGCTCTATTTCTATAATGTTGATGAAGAGAAGTAATAACCTTTGACAATTTTTTGGTTGTTCACCCCAGTTTCAGAGATAGATCTTTGATTTTAGCTTTGTCGATTTTTTGAGAGTGAGTATTTATTAACACTGTTTGGAGTGCTTGAAGGAAGATAGTTAATTATAAAAATTTCCAAGGATATTTCTTTAATTTAAAATTGGTGAGTTTGTGTGTATATATATATATCCCAGTATTTCCCCAAGGACTTGACACACTTAATTTGAACTTACTGTTAGTTATATTTTAAGTCTAGAATTTGGATGAACATAATAGCTGAAAAATCAAGTTTAAGTGAAACTTCATAGATTGAGTTTTAGCCTTGGTTTCTTAGAAAATAAGTCTGAGGCAAGGATTTAAAGTATTCATGTATTACTTAGGAGGTGCAACACTGAGGCAGTGAGAGTGAGAGAAAATTTAGCAAAGATGTGAAGGGATGCATTACCAAACCAGCTGCCGCATCACAAAATGCTGTGAAAAGACACAGTTGGGCCCTGGAGGTGCATTTCCTCAGCACCAGAAGACAAAGAAGCCCACGTGAACAGAACATGGAGTCCATGATGGGGTAGGATTTGGTTCCCTCCTGTTTCCTTCTGACCATTGTTCAAAGTTGACTCAACAAAGAGTTAATTTCCTTGTACTTTGGGTTGCATTATTCAACTCTGTCTGTGGCCATTAAGGATGTCAAAGTCCATCCTGTGAGATGGCATTCCTTTTATTTCCCTATTTTGTACAAGCTATATATACATCACCAGTGGCTTCATCTAAGCCATGTTGTTTGAATCCTGGAAGCACGCAGGAGGTACACAATTCAACCAAGCTGATGGGCCAAGCTGCTGTGGTAATAAAAAGCAAAGGACTGGTTGGCCTGGAGGAGAGTCCAGGAGGCAAGAGATACACACATAACTTGAGGAAGTGGCTGAAGTTAGTGTCTAATGGAGCTGCTGACTCAAAACTCTTGCCTTCCAAGTTTGCAGAAAGGGAAGGGGAGTAGAATACTTCAGTACAGAAGTTGCATCAATCACGTACAAGTTGCCAGGAATAAGTCATCACAGATTTTTTTATTGAGATAAAATTGACACATGATATATTAGTTTTTGAACAACATAATGATTTGTTATATGTATATATAGTGAAATGATCATCACAATAAGCCTTGTTAACATCCACCAGCACAGAGTTACTGTGTGTGATGAGAACTTTTAAGATCTACTCTCATCATTATCAAAGATATAATACAGGATCATTAAGTATAGTCACCATCCTCACAGATATTTTGACCTGGGGAAAAAAGCAGTGAAAGCTACAAGGGCCTTATACCCCACCTCCTCCCCCCACCCCTGTCCTTTTTTAAACTCTGGGTGTTATGCTTGGAGAAGTCTGGGCCATCCTTTCCCAGGAGGTGACTCCATGGAATACCTGTGTGACTCTTTGGATGAAACTTTCTAGTGTGATTTCCTTCCTTCCAAAGTGTAGTAAGAGACTATGTGTATTTTGCCACTGGCTTTTACTCTAATGAGTACAGGAAACTGGAAAAACTATCAAACTATAGTTTTTTAGTGGCAAGAGTTATGCATAGGAGAGCATTATTCTGAGGACTCCTGATTCTGCTATTTTGCTGAGTTTGAAGTATTGTTTTTAGAGAAATATAGTTCTGTCCCTGATTGAACTTCAGATTTTGTTTGTCTTTGGTTGGAAAACAGAACTAATAGGAGATGTTATTTTCATGGACCTTTTGGAAACAGCGTCACCATGAGTATCTTGCCACCCAGCCACACATAGTCTGCTGGTTCATGTAGTACATTCACAAAGCTTTGACTAGAACCACTTGAGCAGCCCAGGGCTCCATGTTTGGACTTTGGATACTGACTCCAAGTCTGACTAAGCCTGAGTCAAGGTGTTGGCACTTCTGACAGTCCCCTTCTGCTGTGGTTAATGTTGCACCACTGGAATATATTTTTGAGAATCTTTCCACAAGGCCCAGGAATCCTCTCCCTCTTAACTTGAATTGTCTGATCTCTAAAGCAGTATAATAATCATCTTCTAGTAGTAACTGAATTATCCTCTCTGAAGTACACTTCTGTTCTTTGACTGCAAGGAGTGGTATCTAACCGGAGTCTAAAACTGGACTGGGAGTGCTCCACACTGTGGGGTAGCTGATGTCCCTCAGGCACTGCTCCCCGGCAGTTCCCGCAGTGTTGCGGCCTTTCAGCAACTGCCTTTGGGAATCTCTTCCCCGGAATTCCAGATAATAATTTGTGAACAAGAATAGTTGCGTAGAGTTGGTTGATGGACTTCCTGTAGCATCCCAGTGTACTCAGAAATAGCCAGTAAGTGAGAGTTCTTTTTAGTCCCTCTTTGTACAAGCTGTATCACTAGTGGCTTCAGCCATATGGCTTGAATCCTGATATGTACATCTCATCATTTTTAAAGTCAACGCAGAGTAATATTTTCCCAATATTTTGCTGACAAGGAAGAAGGCTTGATACAACAGCTTTCTTACCTTTCTTCCTGAAAGGATAGACTAGTGCTACAAATTGTTGTCCAGCTTGACAGAAATCAATGAAATCCATTACCAGATATTCACATTTTTACCCAACAATGTGAAAAAGCAAATAAATAAAAAGTCTACTCAATTGTGTAAGTGCCTTGCAAGCTCTGATTTGGAAGAAAGATAAAAATAGGATGCCTTTGATGATTTAAAATTCATTAGGATGTTTCAGTCCAGGTTAGTTCATGGTTTTGTCATGGAGATTTCAGTTACCTTTACAGTCAATAGCTGAAAATTGTACCATACTCATAGCATTTGTAAAAGAGCGAATGGTTTGGTTTTGTTGACATTCCTCTGATATTAGTCTGTTTTCTGGCAGGTATTTTGCCAAGTATTGTGGGGGAAAGAAGGACTTGTCATCTGGCTTATAGGAGTGGTAGTCAGTGTGAGAGAAGAGAGGTGGATGATACAAAGATGATAATGTGCCACTAGGGATGATTAGGCTTGGACACCACAACAATCATGAATGGACATGGCTTTGTCCAAATTTATTAATTTATTGTTTTCAGCTTTATTGAGATATAATTGACATATAACATTGTATAAGTTTAAGGTGTACAATGTGTATTTTGTGAAATAATTACCATCATAGTGTGTTAGCTAACATGTTCAGCACATCACATAGTTATGAGATCTTTTTTGTAGGGAAAACCTTGAAGATCTACTCTCTTAGCAACTTTCAAGTATATAATACAATATTATTAACTATAATCACCATGTTGTACATTAAGTCCCTAGAACTGACTCATTTTGTAACCAGAAGTTTGTACTTTTTACCAACATTTTCCCTTTATCTTCATTCCTCAGCCCCTGGTAACTAACATTCTACTCTGTTTTTATGAGTTCTCCTTTTCTAGATTCTACATGTAAGTGATATCATACAGTATTTGTTGTTCTCTGTCAGAATTATTTCACTCAGCGTAATGCCCTCAAGTTTCATCCATGTTGTTGCAGATAGCAGGATTTCCTTCTCATGGCTGAATAATGTGTATGATACATGTATTATTATATTTCTTCCTATATGTTACAGAGTACATATATTACAGAATTGTCTCTCTATACAGTACATGTTCTTTATCCTTTCATCTGTTGACAGACACTTAAATTGTTTCCATATCTTGGCTGTTGTCAATAATGCAGTAAACATGAGAGTACAGATATCTATTCCAGATCCTGTTCTCATTTTCTTTGGATATATAAGCAGGAGTGGGATTGTAGGATCAAGCATTGCTATAATTTACTTATTTATTTATTTTAATTTTTTAGAGTTTTTTAAAAAATTTAATTTTATTTTTTCAGTGTTCCAAGATACATTGTTTATGCACCACACCCATGCTTCATGCAATATGTGCCCATTTTTTAGAGTTTTTATTTAAATTCCAGTTAGTTAACATACAGTGTAATGTTAGTTTCAGGAGTACAATATAGTGATTCAACATTTCCAAACAACACCCAGTGCTCACTGCATTGCCCTAAATTTAGATGTTGAAGGATTCTCCGCTGATTGTCTCATTTGGATAAAGTTGTACAGTAAAATAGTAAACTCTTGTCTTAATTAAAAGATAAGTGCTCTCGGAGCTATCTCATAAAGTAGCCATGTACTTGAAAACACAGAAATTATAATGAGTGAATAAATGACTAAGTCAACAAATAATTCTTTCTATTAAGATTATGGTTTCTAAACTTTATCTATATGTTTGAATGTTAGAACACCCTCTTTGGGTCAATTCTTTTTCTATTCCTGCAAAATGCACTCATGTTTTCACAAGCAAAATTTATAGTTTTTGCTATTGATTTAGTTTTATTAGCTTTTTCCCCCTCTGTGGGAAATTTAGGGTCTGTGGGGGATTATTTATCGTCTTCTGTGAGCACATAATATTTAAATACAGTTTGGCTTTCATCGGGTCATTTCCAGTTTATCCTAATTCATCCTTATTATTTTTTACTTTGGCTCTATTCTTGACTCTATTGTCAATTCCCCACATCTTTATTTTTCACTTCTTTTGGTTTTTGGGTCTATGGTAGGAGGCAAAGGCTTCTTCTACTATCTGTCTATCTATTTCTTCTACTATCTGTCTCTAGTACAAAAACAAATCCTGAGGTTTCCCCCTCCTCTCCAAAGAGTTTTTGCTGCTAGGAACTACACTGAAATCCTTAAAGGCAACAATTACGAATTAAGTGAAAGTTTAAAATTTCCTAGAGATAAAGCTCCTGCAGGAGCACCCCAAAGGTAGTTCATGAACTGGTACCACCCAGCCTGCCCTCCTGCCAGCCCTATATACTGGGGGTGCATGGAGAGGAATCAGAGTGACTTGGTGCTTCCAAGAATAGTGTGAAATTACAGATTGAAGATGAAGCAAGAAAACAGTTTGTAAATTTAATGGACTAAATTGTTGCTGGCATTCATTGAATATAAATAGCTGGGGCTCCAGGTGATCTGGTAAAAAAAAATTTTTTTTTTGGTAGAAACAATTATTGGAATGTATAAGACACTTTCAGGTGCACTTAGTGGATGCTTTCAAGTGGATGGTGTTATGGATGTTCTTTATTTTCTTTTTGTTAATCTGAATATTCTGTAATGAAATACACTGTTTTTATAGTAAGAGAAAGTAACACTGTAAATGACAGAAGTACTCAGTCAGTTTAATTTAAAATATAAATTTTGTCAGGTATGTCTGCTCTGAATTATTCAGCAAAGTTTGTGTAATTTTTTTAATTGTACAAGTTGGAGGATAATTAATGTTGTCAACCACATTTTGTGCTTGTTTTTGTTTCTTTTGTGTTTGTGTTTCTTTTTCTATGACCTTTGTTTATACTGTTTGTCCATCTTTGTGTTTCTTTTTCTATGACCTTTGTTTATACTGTTTGTCCATCTTTTCATGTGCCTTATTATAATTTTATAAAATTAAGGTATTTCTAATACAAATTTCACAAAGAAGGAATAAAAGTGACTAGAAGTTGAAAAAAAAAGAGTGGGAAATAATGCTATGAAATGACATGAAGGGGGGAAAAAAAAGAAATGACAGAAAACATTAGAGAACTTGCCTATGATGCCCTAAGAATTTAGCAATTTATGGAAAACAAGTTCTCAGGGAATGTACATTTTCTATAAAGCCATCATTTTAAACTATTCTCTTGATCTAATTTGTTCAACTCTTTTTTTAGGGCTTTATATGTATTTTTTTTAATTTGAGTATAGTTGACACAATTTTGCTGTAGTTTCAGGTGTACAGCTTAGTGTTTTAACAAGTTTGTATATTGTGCTATGGTCACCACAAGTATAGCCACCACCTGTCCCATTACATTGCTATTACAGTCTCATTGACTGTATTCCTTACACTCTGGTTTTTATTCCCATGACTTACTCATTCCATAACTGGAGGCCTGAATCTCCCTCTCCCTTTCACACATTTTGCCCAACCCCCTCCCTACCTCCTCTCTGGCCACCATCAATTTGACTCTGTATTTATTTCTGATTCTGCTTTTTGTTCATTTATTCATTTTTTAAAAAGATTCTATTTACAAGTGGAATCATATTGTATTTATCTTTCTCACTTTAACTTATTTCACTTAGCATAATACCTTCTAGGTCCATTCATGTTGTTGCAAATGGCATTATCTCATCCCTTTTTATGGCCATATAATATTCCATTGTGTGTGTCTAAGGATATATATGTATGTCATACTTTCCTTATCTGTTTGTCTATTGATGAACATTCAAGTTGCTTCCATGTCTGGCTAGTGTAAATAATATTGCAGTAAACATAGGGATACCTATCTTTTCAAGTTAGTGTTTTCCCTGGGTAAATACCCAATAGTCGAATTATTATTTATAAATAATTGAATTTATTATACAGTACTTCTCTTTTTAATTTTTTTGAGGAAACTCCATACTGTTTTCCACAGTGGCTGTACCAGATTACAATCCCACAAATGGTGCAGAAGGGTTCCTTTTTCTCCACAACTTCACCAATGCTTGCTGTTTCTTGACTTGATTTTAGTTATTGTAACGGGTATGAGGTGATATCTCATTCTGATTTTGATTTGTATTTCCTTGGTGATTAATGTTGTTGAGCATCTTTTCATGTATCTATTGGTCTTATGTATGTTATCTTTAGGAAAATGTCTGTTCAGGTCCTTTGCCCATCTTCAAATCAGATTGCTTGTTTTTTTTTGGTGTTGAGTTGTATAGGTTCCTTATACATTTTGGATATTAACTCCTTATTAGTTATTTCATTTGCAAATCTTTTCTCCCATTCATTAGGTTGTCTTTTTTTAAAATTTCTTTTCTTTTCAGCGTAACAGAATTCATAGTTTTACAACACACCCAGTGCTCCATGCAATGTGTGCCCTCCATAATACCCACCACCTGGCTCCCCCAACCTCCCCCCCCCCCCCCCCTTCAAAACCCTCAGGTGGTTTTTCAGAGTCCATAGTCTCTCATGGTTCATGTCTTTTTTTTTTTTTTTTGATGGTTTCCTTTGCTGTGAAAAGTTTTTATTTTGATGTGGTCCAATAGCTTATTTTTGCTTTTATTTCCCTTGCCTTAGGAGATTTATCTTAAACATGTGGCTAGAGCTGATATCAGAGGAATTACTGCCTGTGTTCCCTTCTAGGATTTTTATAGCTTCAATTTTCACATATCTTTAATCCATTTTGAATTTATTTTTGTATATGGTATTAGAGAGTAGTCCAGTTTCATTCTTTTATAGGTAGCTGTCTAGTATTCTGACAGAAAAGACTGTCTTTTCCCCATAGTATATTCTTGCCTCCTTTGTCATAGATAAATTAACTATATGAATATGAGTTTATTTCTATGCTCTCTATTCTGTTCTGTTGATCTTTGTTTTTGAGCAAGTATCACATTGTTTTTGATTACTGCAGCTTTGTATTATATCTTGAAATCTGGAATTGTGATACCTCCAGCTTTGTTCTTTTTCAGGATTGGTCTGCCTATTCTAGGTCTTCTGTGGTTGCATACAAATTTTAGTATTATTCTACTTTTGAGAAAAATGCTGTTGGTATTTTGATAGGGATTGCATTGAATCTATGGATTGCTTTGGGTAATAGGGACATTTTAACAATATAAATTCTTTCAGCATGAAATATCTTTCCATTTGTTTGTGTCATCTTCAATTTCTTTCATCAGTGTTTTATATTTTTCAGCGTACAGGTCTTACACCTCTTTGGTTAATTTATTCTTAGGTATTTTATTCTTTTTGTGCATTGTAAATTATGTGGTTTTTTAAATTTCTTTTCTTACAACTTTGTTGTTAGTGAATAGAAATACTACCAATTTGGGGATATCAATTTTCTATCCTGCCACTTTACTGGATTCATTTATTACTTCTGGTAGATTTTTGGTAGAATCTTTAGGATTTTCTGTGTATAGTATTATGTCATCTGTGAATAGTAATGACTGTTTATTCTTCTTTACCAATATGGATACCTCTTACATCTTTTTCTTGTCTGATTGCTGTGGCTATAACTTCTAGTACTGTGTTGAATAAAAGTGGTAAGAGTGGATATCCTTGTCTTGTTCCTGAACTTAGATGGAAGGTTCTGTTTTTTACCATTGAGGATGATGTTAGCTCTGGGTTTTCTATATATGGCCTTTATTATGTGGGGTTATACTCCCTCTAAGCCCATTTTATTGAGAGGTTTTATTGTGAATCATTGTTGTATTTTATCATATTCTTTTTCAGCATCTATTGAGATGATCATATGACTTTAATCCTTCATTTTGATGTGGTGTATGACATTGATTGATTTGCAAATACTGAATCATCCTTCCATGTCAGGAATAAATCCCACCTGCCTGATCATGGTGAATGATCTTTTTAAAAAAAAATTTTTTTTTATAAACATATAATGTATTATTAGCCCCAGGGGTACAGGTTTGTGAATCGCCAGGTTTACACACTTCACAGCACTCATCATAGCACATACCCTCCCCCAATGTCCATAATCCCACCACCCTCTCCCGACACCCCTCCCCCCAGCATCCCTCAGTTTGTTTTGCTAGATTAAGAGTCTCTTATGGTTTGTCTCCCTCCTGATCCCATCTTGTTTCATTTATTCTTTTCCTACCCCCCAAACCTCCCACATTGCATCTCCACTTCCTCATATCAGGGAGACCATATCATAGTTGTCTTTTTCTGATTGACTTACTTCGCTAAGCGTAATACCCTCTAGTTCTATCCATGTTGTTGCAAATGGCAAGATTTCATTTCTTTTGATGTCTGCATAGTATTTCATTGTATATATATACCACATCTTCTTTATCCATTCATCTGTTGATGGACATCTAGGTTCTTTCCATAGTTTGGCTACTGTGGACATTGCTGCTATAAACATTTGGGTGCACGTGCCCCTTCGGATCACTACGTTTGTATCGTTAGGGTAAATACCCAGTACTGTGATTGCTGGGTTGTAGGGTAGCTCTATTTTCAACTTTTTGAGGAACCTCCACACTGTTTTCCAGAGGTTGCACCAGCTTGCATTCCCAACAACAGTGTAGGAGGGTTCCCCTTTTTCCGCATCCTCGCCAGCATCTGTCATTTCCTGACTTGTTAACTTTAACCAGGTGAATGATCTTTTTAATGTATTTGTTGTATACAGTTTGCTAATATTTTGTTGAGGATTTTTACACCTATGTTCATTAGGGATATAGGCCTGTAGTTCTCTTTTTTGTGTGCTGTCCTTGGTTTTAGTATCAGGGTAATGCTGGTTTTGTAGAATGTATTTGGAAGCTTTTCTTCCTCTTCTGTTTTTGGGAATTGTTTAAGAAGAATAGGTATTAATTCTTTTTTAAGTGTCTGATGGAATTCATTAGTGAATCCATTTGGTCCTAGACTTTTTTTTTGGTAGTTTTTTGATTACTGATTCAATTTCATTGCTTGGTCTGTTCAGATTTTCTGTTACTTCCTAGATCAGTTTTGGAAGATTGTATGTGTTTAGAAATTTATCCATTTATTTAGGTTGTCAAGTTTGTTGGCATATAATTTTTCAGAGTATGCTTTTATAATCCTTTGTGTTTCTGTGGTGTCAGTTGTTACTTCTCTCTTGTTTCTAATTTTATTTATTCAGATCTTCTTTTTTTCTTGATGAGTCTGACGAAAGGTTTGTCAATTTTATCTTTTCAGAGGACTAATTCTTGGTTTCATTGATTCTTTTCTATTTTTTTAATGTCTCTACATTATTTATTTTTGCTCTGATCTTTATTATTTTCGTTCTTCTACTAACCTTGGGCTTTGTGTGTTCTTCTTTCTTTTCTTTAGGTGTAAGATTTTATTGTTTATTGGAGTTTTCTATTGTTTCTTGGGGTAGCCTATATTGCTACATACTTCCTTTTTAAAGGTTTTTTCAGTGTGTCCCAGAGATTGGGGGCCATTGTGTTTTCATTTTCATTTATCTCAATTTTTTCTTTGGTTTCTTCATTGACCCATTGGTTGTTTAGTAACATGTTGTTTAGTCTCTACATGTTTATGTTTTTTTTTCTAACTTTCCCTTCTGATTTATTTCTAGTTCCATACCACTGTGGTTCGACAGGTTGTATGGTATGATTTCAGTTATCTTAAATTCATTGAGCCTTGTGTTTTGTCCCAGTATAGATCAGTTCTGGAGAATATTCCATGAGCACTTGAAAAGACTACGCATTCTGTTGTTTTTGGATAGAATGTTTTTTATATATCTGTTATATCCATCCTATCCAGTGTGTCATTCAAAGATACTGTTTCCTTATTGATTTCCTATTTGGATGATCTGTCCATTGATGTGAGTAAAAAGTTAAAGTCCCCCCCAGTTATTGTGTTACTATCAATTTCTCTCTTTATGTCCATTAATACCTGCTTTATGCATTTAGATCTTCTGATTTTGGTGTATAGATATTGACAATTTTTTTTAAATTTTATTTTTTTTTATTAATTTCATTTCTTTTCAGCATAACAGAATTCATAGTTTTACAACACACCCAGTGCTCCATGCAATGCGTGCCCTCCATAATACCCACCACCTGGATCCCCCAACCTCCCACCCCCCACCCCTTCAAAACCCTCAGATTGTTTTTCAGAGCCCATAGTCTCTCATGGTTCATCTCCCCCCACAATTTCCCTCAACTCCCTTCTCCTCTCCATCTCCCCATGTCCTC